>LPNX010694806.1:91685-117423 GCA_001517045.1 Pseudotsuga menziesii
TTGATGATAACCTGATTTAAGATCAATTTTAGAGAAAATCTTGGCCCCTCTAACCTAGTCAAACAAATCATCAATTCTCGGTAGTGGATATTTGTTTTTAATTGTCATTTTGTTAGTTTCATGTAATATATGCACATTATAAAAGTGTTTTCTTTCTTTTTAACAAACAAAAATGGTGCTTCCTAAGGTGACACACTGGGTCGAATGCACTTCTTGTCTAGTAATTACTACAATTGTCTTCTTAATTCTGTCAGTTCCAGAATATTCATACGATAAGGAGCTCATGATATAGGTTTTGATCCAGTCATTAAATATATTGTAAACTATAAATCTCTTTTAGGGGGTAATCCTGGTATTTCATCAGGAAATACATCATGAAATTGCTTAAGAATAGGAAACTGATCCATTGATGTTTTCAACTTTCCAGGATTATTCTCTACTATCTTGATGGCATAAAGTTTGCATCCTTTCCAGATACACTTCTTGAGTTGTACAACTAATATTTGTTGCATAGATATGAGTCCATAAATTCCTTTTATAGTATGATAGTTTCCTTTCTCATTAACGGAATACAATTTTTTGTGTAAACAATTTATGATGGTTTTATATGATATTCTATCCAATCCATACCAAAATGTCATAGGATCCTAAAGGAAGTACATTTAAATCAACTAATGTATCCATTTCATAAAAACTCAACTTACAATCTGGTACCAACTTTGTAAATTTTCTTTTGACTCATGTTGCTAATTGTACCAGCCATGCATTTTTGTCCTTTTCTTTAAAAGTTAACATTTCTCAACTACCCTTGGTGCGATGTAACTTAAACTAGATCCTGAATCAATAAGAATAGAAACATGTATGTTCATAATTTTACCTTCTACTTTCAACATGGTGGTTTGATGGTCTGCTTACCAATATTCCAAAGGAACATTAACTCTGGGTATGTTACCGAAAATATCATTGGCTATGGAAGCTTCCTGTAACATGTTTAAGGGAGCCATTTTTCTGTTAGTATTGTGGGGGAAATTTCTGTATAAATGAGGTCCATTGCAACTCCAACATTTGATTTCTTTTGTGTTGTTATTCCCTCCGCTACTAAGGCTTCCTGCACCTTTTAATCCATTATTTGTGTTTGAACCTAGCCTATTATAATGGTTATCTATATAACTCATTTCTCCTTTCCTAAAAGGGGAAGGTTTAAATTTGTTCTTACGTTGATCCCTCTTTTGATTCTTTTTTTTCAAAGACTTATTTAGTTTATATCTTTGTTTAAATAAAAGGTAGCAGAGTTTAGCCTTCCTAATTGCTTCATCCATGGTTTTGAGCATGTCAGATTCAATTTTATCCTTGTACGTTGGAGGTAGACAACTGATAAACTGATATACCTTTTCTTTTTCATCCTTTAGGTATGGTACACATAACATTGTAAATTGAAAAAAATTGTTACAAACTCCTCCATAGTTTATTTTTCCAACCTTAGTTCATTAAATACTTTGGCCTTTTCATCATAGTACCACTCTGACATGTATTTCTTTTTAAATTTAAAAAAAAAAAAAATTTCAACGTAACTCTTTACTGGGTATGTTATTTATGCTTTTAGCTTCCTTCCACCACATACTAGCTTTCCCATTGAGTTGGAAAATAGCCAAACATTCCCTAAATTTTTCATCATAGTTGTATACTTCAAAATATCAGTTTATATTTAATAACCAAGCTTCCACAACCTCTTCAGATTCCCCATCAAACATTGAAGGTCTTGATTTCTTAAATTCTCCTTGTAGTTCCATAGATATTCCTTTTTGTTACTTATATTTTGTTTCATTATCTTTCTTTAATTATCTGGATATCATTCAAATATTGTCTATGGTTTCTCCACTACCGCAAATTTTTTTATTTTCCTTTCTTTTATTTATCGTACTGCAAGAGTTATTACCATTACTCTTCTGTGGTTCTTGGTTTGTTAAAATTTTTAAAATTAATTCATTGATCTCTTCTTGATCTGATTTAGCATCCATTAGTTTAACATTATCCTCCTTAAGGCTATCTAAGTCATCCTTCAAGCTTCTCATAGTTTCTAACATTTCTGATTGTATTTCGGCGTTACGTTTTTCCTCCAATTAGACATACAAAATTGCATTTTCCAATGCTGGCATACCCTGGGGTACTGACTGTTCTTCCATGTTTTGTTTGGGTTCAACCATTGTTGATTCTATGTGCAGGAAGTATTTTTTGTTAACTTTGTGAAATTATATAATTTATCATTTGACGAAATATATTATGTGTTAAAATATACAAGTAATGAACCATTCAGTCTGAGTGTTATAACCTCGCTCTGATACCATTTGTAACAAACCTCAATACCCAATTGTTTTATTAATCTAATTTAGTTACTTTCTAATAATCCAAGGGGTAAAACTTTAACCTTATAGTTTCTAGTTCATCGGTATTGGTTTCTTGTGCTTTGATGCAATGATTAAACTTGAACTCATAGTTTTTAATAGTTTACTGAGTTTATTGACTTACTTAGCTGGTTAGCTAACTCATCCTTTAATTCATTTATGCATGCACCCTCATGCATATGCTTAACGAGGATAATATCTCAGTCATCCTTCAAGATTATCATAGTTTCTAACATTTCTGATTGTATTTCGGTGTTACGTTTTTCCTCCAATTAGACATACAAAATTGCATTTTCCAATGCTGGCATACCCTCGGGTACTGACTGTTCTTCCATGTTTTGTTTGGGTTCAACCATTGTTGATTCTATGTGCAGGAAGTATTTTTTGTTAAATTTATGAAATTATATAATTTATCATTTGACAAAGTAGATTATGTGTTAAAATATACAAGTAATGAACCGTTCAATCTGAGTGTTATAACCTCGCTCTGATACCATTTGTAACAAACCTCAATACCCAATTTTTTTATTAATCTAATTTAGTTACTTTCTAATACTCCAAGGGGTAAAAATTTAACCTTATAGTTTCTATTTCATCGGTATTGGTTTCTAGTGATTTGATGTTATGATTAAACTTGACCTCATAGGTTTTAATAGTTTACTGAGTTTATTGACTTACTTAGCTGGTTAGCTAACTCGTCCTTTAATTCATTTATGCATGCACCCTCATGCATATGCTTAACAAGGATAATATCTCATTCCAAATTATTGGTTGTTTAATCTATGGTGGTCCATCATTGACATTTAATGCATTAATATTTGTTGGCTATTAGACATACATCGGAAACCATGCCATTTATGAGGTTCATCTTACGACGCACCCAACAATCAATGTTAAGTGGAATACAACTAGTCTCCATCGTTCTGGATTTTACTTGAGGTTCGAGAAGAATGAGACTCACAAATCCATTGTATTGTTTTGACAAAAGGGATTTGTTTGTGACCTGATCTCGAAATCTACTTTGGCTCGATAAACGGGGTGTAACTCTACTAAAAATTTCTGAAGAAAGAGATTTATTCGTTCTTAGCTTGGCGTTTGTTCTAGATCTTAAAGCCTTGGTTTTATTTGTATAACTTAATTATTTAGTCGTTATTTATAGTTTGGAAGGTTGGGTTTCATATTTTGGAAAGCCAGTATATGTGTGCACTAACTTTCTCTTATCTTCTATGCATAGTTCCTTCACCGAGGTAGTTTTTCTCTTCCCTTTCTCAATGTTTCTATTTCATTAACAACATAACTCGTTCATGAAAAATCCTTGTTCCTGGTTTGTGTATGAGACCATATCATAAGGTGTCCGCTCCAGATAAAGCAAATAAGTTTGAGGTAAGTCCTTACCTTAGTTTCCTATTATCACCGTGATGGCAAGTTTTGTGAGCGTTTTGAAGAGCAGTTATGGCGTCTCGACGCCGTCTAATTTTTTCTTAGGTTTTAATTGTTCACCCTATAGCTCTAGGCTTGAAACTGTTAGGTTGGTGTTTTACCCTTTTACTCTGTTCTTTTTTGAAAAAAATTATATACTCTATCAGTATCAATAAGTATTCTTAACCTGAAAAAGAACTCTATTGATTTACCCTTCTTAAATGGATTTTTGATGGTTACATGCATTTCTAGCGATAGAGATTGCATTTATTGTGTGTATAAAGAGTTAAATGTTTTGGCTTAAAACTAGTTTAACCTGTTTATATAATTATGAGTTAACAATACCTTAATTAATTGTTTTTATGGCTGTCATGGTTACTAAGAGTTTATTTGATCAAATTCATTGTTAACACAAATGTATACACGGTGGTATCTCTTATTACATTTTCACTATGCAATTTTAATATTTGTAACCATGTTATTCTTGTTTAAAGACTACCTTAAGATGTTTTAGCTTTTCGAAAAATTCTAGGGTTTAAACGTGCAAATTATTCTTAGGGTTTATTTCCCTTAATTATACAATATTCAGTTATTGTATGTATATACTAGTGAAGTTTTGCTAAAATGAAAATTATACAGTATTTTCTAGAGTATTACTTCTACTATGTCACATACCCTCCCCTCTCTTTCTGAGGAGAGGAGGCCACTCACTGTGCCATTCCATCGTAACTGGGCATCTAGTCCCATGAACATAAACAATAATGCAATGAAATAAAACATACATATGCATATGCATAATGAAATAATATACAATTGAAGAAAATATCATTCAACGCATTCATAATGTTCATAATAATTCATAAAACAAATATATCGTAGGATTAATACAAGAAAGCGCTTATCTTGGAAATGAGTTGTCCCGCAACTAGCTATGTCGCTGCAGCGTTCCACCAAACCATAGGCTAGTTGTTTTCATCAATCTCTCAGGACAACTGCCAGCCCCGAGTTGGGCATGATTTCCACAAGGAAAAAGGGAACTACGGGCTCACACATAGCCAAATACACACCAAGGTTCAGCTAAGCCAATCTACAGTTGGGTTTATCAGGATGCTAAGGCAATGGAAAGGAAGAATTTCTAAGCTAGTGAGATCAAACATACATCCATGGACACCTACACAATATCTATCTAGTTTGGACTCCAAAATACCTACACACCCAACACAAGGAAGTATTCCCTTCACTGCTACATAGTCCCTCAAGACATACCTTCCCTTCTAGTGCTCTTCAGGGTGTGCATATAAGAATAGCCAACCCCTCTTGATCATTTGGTGAGGTTCCTTTATTCACTAGGTTTATGAGCCAATTCTGGGCCTCTTCCACTCCTAAGTATTTCAGAACAAAACAACGATGCACATAATAGAAACACAAGTGTTGGACATGAAGAAAAACATTCCGGGGACCAAAAAAAAATTGGTAGATGGGAAAAAAAAACCCTGGGTGAGAAGTTCGATTCTAGAACACATTTATGGGAAAAATCGACCTCCATAAACTGCCAAATCGTGAATCTCTCTTCTCATCTACTGAGCAATACCAAAAGCGGGCTTCCCATCCATGGAAAATGAGGAAAATTGTAGAAAACGTGAGGAAAAATGACTAGCTATCTCCAGAAAAAAAATTTACAAATTTTTGGAGTATTACATTAAACATTCAATCAACTATCATGTACCTTGATTAACCAAATCAGAAACCCAATCATGATCTAGTGAAACCACAGCCTCGTTAGTGTGCATATCTTGCCACATCGAAATTGGATGTGGCCCCTTTGGATTAAGAGGGACATATTTCCATTGTTTGACATATGCGTCGTTCCCACAAAGATCAACCCCCAGTCCATTGGCGTCAATGCAGAAATCACAGAAATACACATACTTCTTTATTTCAATGGAAAATATGTCACCCATGTCTTTACTACGAACTGAATGTAGTTCTGTCTTACCAGGTATGGTTTTACAATACCATGGCACGGATCTATTCACATCGCCAAGGGAAACATCCCAAAAAAACCTGCATTAAATATAAAACATCATATATATATATATATATATATATATATATATATATAGATAGATAGATAGATAGATAGATAGATAGATAGATATAATACAAACACATTTATTAAATTCCAATTAAGTTGTTTCTTTTTGAAATATATATATATATATATATAGATAGATAGATAGATAGATAGATATACAGAGAGAGAGAGAGAGAGAGAGAGAGAGAGAGAGAGATTGTTCGTATCTGGGCATTGGCCTTGCTTGTTCATGACCTTGATGACCCAAATTTTGTGTGCACCAATCACTGTACTTCTACTAATCACTTGAGTTGAGATGCACTATGACTCATTTGGTACCTCCGAAGTGCTCGTTTCACGCATGCACCTGCGCCATCATGTTCACCCTTTTCATGCCCTATTTTGAAAAAGCTCCAGGTGTGTTGAATTCATGTCGCTTTGTGAAGGCAACTCAACCAATAAAATGAATGTGCTGATTTGAACTACCCCGCACACCTATTTGACCAAATCCAGTGTTCTATAAATGACACCCCATTCTTTTGGAATGAATCATAAATCAACCTAAAGCAGTGTTGAAGAAACAACGTGTCATGCTCACGATCATCACTGACATAAAAATGGTATTCCTTGATCACATCGCGTGACTGAGGAGTGCTATCCCTACCATTAATGCTTGCCTCAGCATGTCTATACAATACATGTACGAAGATAGACACCTAGTTGGAGTGATAATACTCACTTTGTATCTTTATCTGAGGAGCAAATGTGTAATTCTCAATAAAGTCTACCAGTGATAGGATTGTTCTTGGCTCAAAAACCTCATGAGAATGCCTAAATTCTAAATCTCTCCACCTAGACATGTGGGATTTTTTAATGTATTTTTAAATCTAAATTTGAAACTTGTGCATGAAGTCTAAAATAGGAAGATTATCCTCAAGAAAGTCGATCCTCTTAGATGGAACATGTGAAGAAGATGATGGATTCATGGAGACATACTCACATCTCTTTCACTTAACTCCGATATCTGATAATCGAGGGTGTGTTGGATCAATAAGAAAATTCCTATGGAACAATTCCAAATCACCACATTCATGGAATCTTCTCCCACCTACACACCTTTTAATGAAAAACACATTTTTAGGATTCATATTGCATAGTATCATAGAAATAAAATCCCTCATTGTGTGAGTAGCTGGTTCACCATCCCAATGTTTTTTGCAAAAATCCACAAATGTGTCATAGTATAACTGGAATTCAATGTGGTATCGAAAACAAAAAGTGTCTCGAATTGTATTTGACCTAATATATCACAGTTTAAACTTACTAACTATGGTAAATGATATTTGGACACCAGGATTCGACTCTTTGAATTCCTCAAACAAAGAAACTCCTGTCTTCTCCATAACATTCTTGCAATGCTCCTTATAAATGCTTCTTCCAGAATGTTATCGCAAAACATGTTTTCGATCTGGTATAACACAAGAATGGTTGTCTCAATACGCTATTGCCTTCTCTTTGATGCCCTCTTCCATCCTATCTTTATATGCTTCTCTGCATATAAGACCCCAACAAGAAGCTTCATCATTTTCATCTGTCTTTACCCTGAATTTAGTGTATTTGTGCAGTGTTTTTCTTGAAACGTAGAGGAGCTTTAACATTGTTGCGACCATTCGATTTCTTGATGTGTTTCATGCCACAATAACAGTTGTAATTTCCCTACGAGCAATGCTGATATCAGTTTTTCTTCACTTTCCAAATGCAGATAATGCAGTTGTTACATTTTCTGTTACATTATAACATGCATTTTTATTTTTAACATCCTTAAAACCCAACAAATTTGTGGCACGTTTCATTTTTTGTGTTTTATCAATCCATGTAGGAATTGAACTTGTGTAATCACTAATTGTTGTTCAAATTACAACTTCATTATGTTACTAACATGCTATCTTATTGTTTGATCAGGGGTCGGGTTCCTAAACTCTTCTTGAGTGGCATCATCCAACCCTCTTAAACAATTAGCAGCCATTCCAATGTCATTGAAGCTCCCAATTACTCTTGAGAAATTAGAGGGTGCATGATCGTGTGATGGCTTTCCAAGATCTAGAAATAAATAAATACAAGCTCAAGAATAAATACAAATAAATACAATCTCAAGAATAATTTTTTATTTTTCTTATCATATTGTCATTATTAGTTAAAAAATTAGCAAAAAAATTATACAAGCTTGAATAACATTTTATTTTAAGTTTATCATATTGGCATTGTTTGTTAACAAATTAAGAAATAAATACAAACTTGAATAACATTTTATTTTACTTATGATATTGTCATTGTTTGTTAACAAATTAACAAATAAATACAAGCTTGAATATTCTCTAAATGTATTGATTTTCATATATTTACAATGATCTCTTACATCTCATATTAAAGGCTAATGAATTCTTGAATTTTTCATAGTTGTTGAGTTTTTTTGAAATCATCATTGTCATCAATGTTTAAATCCATATGATTCTTAGTCATTTGTACATGATTGTAATGTAATGTAATTGTAATTGTAATGTAATTATCATCATTATCATAATGTAATTGTAATTGTAATTGTAATTGTAATGTGATTGTAAGTGTAATTGTGATTGTAATTGTAATTGTTGATTTTCTTTGAGATTGTCATTGTCATCAATGCTTAAATCCATATGATTCCTAGTCATTTTTACATGATTGTAATGTAATGTAATTGTAATTGTAATTGTAATTGTAATTGTAATGTGATTGTAATTGTAATTGTAATGTAATTATCGTCATTATCATAATGTAATGTAATTGTAATTTGAACACTGTGAAAATGTTCATATATGAAATTAAAATCATATTAAAATCGATGAAATGAGAGATAAGGCTATAGAAAGGATGAAAAAAATAAGTGCAATGTTAAGAGGAGAAGATGCAAGGCAACCTATGATGATGAAATAAACTCCCATTGAGAACAATCTTTGTAATTTTTAACATAAAAATTATATATGTGTGAGGCTATATGATCAAATTATAATTCTTTTACATGTGAGGCTATATCATCAAATTATAAAATTCATTTGTATGTGAGGTTATGTGAGGCTAATGGATATATGCATATTGATTTAGAACTACATATTGTGCTAGAATATTATGCACTATAATTATATATATTCATCAACCATTCTCTAATTTCATTGGACAACTAGAACGACTCATACTATAATACACTTACTTTGTATAAATAGTAATTTAGTGTAGTGGTTAAACATTTTTTTGAATTCTTTCACAACACATACCATTGTTTCACATGTACATAAGAAGTGTTAGAAGGTTGTATATGTAAATGAACATACAATGTATATAATTTTATGAATTAATTACAAAATTATAATTAAATTCTAATCAATTTAACATGTATATACATAAAAATTATGAACTAGAACACTATGAAATTGAATATATGAATATGCAATATGAAATTATACAATCTACATACAATTATGAATATATATGTGTGTGTGTGTGTGTGTGTGTGTGTGTGTGTGTGAATTCATACATGCACATACAAGGTATATAAGTTTATGAATTAATTACAAAATTATATTTACAATCTAAACAATTTGACATGTATATATATAAAAATTATGAACTAGAACACTATGAAATTGATTATATGAATATACAATATGAAATTATATGAATATGTGAATATGAAATTACACAATGTGCATACAATTATGAATACATATATATGAATTAATACACACACATACAATGTATATAAGTTTATGAATAAATTACAAAATTATATTTACATTCTAAACAATTTAACATGTATATATATACAAATTATGAACTAGAACACTATGAAATTGAATATATGAATATGAAATTATATGAACTAGATCACTATCAAAATGAAATTATATCATATGAATATGAAATTGCATAACTTTTAAATCATACCAATATTGTTAGCAGTGGCATTTGATTCTCCCATCATAGGTTGATTTGCAAATTCTTCTCCTCTCAAGATTGCTCTTTTTTTCTTCTTTCTTTCACTATATTTCTCTCTTATTTCTTTAGTGTTGCTTTGATTTCTAGTAGATATTTTACTTCGATGTTTCTTGCTTCACATTGTGATCAAGATCAACAATCCAAATTCATGCCTACAACAATGTGTAAACACAATACACAATGCTAAATTTGCATTAGAACACAAGCATTGTTTCAAATAGATTAGTCAATTGTGAAGGATAAAATTATTAACATGTTTATGTTTTATGTTTTATGTTTATATAGAATTTATTTAGGAATTCCGGTTGAAATGAGGTTGGAAGGTAGTTGGAATGGAATTAATGCCATCAATGCTTAAGTTTATTCTCGAGCATTTTTGTAGGTTTTTTAACAAAAAAGGGACCTCGACCAAGGTCATAGCTTGATCGAGGGTTTCATAATTACCTTGATCGAGATTATAACAATAGATCGATCAAGGGTTTATTAGACCCTCGATCGAGGGTTTAATAAATCCTCAATCAAGTTGTTATTAAAACTTTGATCGAGGGATTTGAATACATCAATCAAGGGCTTAGAAAATAGAGAATTATGGCTCTTACAGGAAAACCAATGTTTCTTTATGTCTTCTAGGGGTGTAAAACCTTCCATTCATGGCACATAACTGAGTGGAGTTCATACCGATAGATTCATCACCGAATCCTCTATCCATTGAGGTATCATGCATGCATTTTGGAATTCATATGGGTTTTTTTTAATTAGTTCTAAAAATTACACTTAGAAAACATGACAACAACTTCGAAGCAGCTCAAAGAAAAATCCGTAGGGTAAAAATACACATCCAAAAATTTCTTAAAAATGAACAAGGCACACAACGACGTGTCCTCTTCAAAAGGGTATCTTTGGTTTTTCAATTTTTGAAAAGATTGAAGAAAAAGATGGGATGGGCACACATGTATAAAATGATGTTGAAATCAGATGTGGTCACTTTTGAAAAATAATAACTAATTGTATATTGCGAAATTAATTAACAAAAAAATATGCAGACCACGGTACATTTTGTGTAGATCATGCTCATATATATATATATATATATATTATTAATGTAAGATTGAATTATTGGGGTGGGATACGAGCCACTTATTAACTTCTTCAAGTTTTTAAGGTCACACAGTTCATTAAATGTGAAATTTCACACATTAAATGACATCGGAATGTTTTAGAAAAATATCATTGGGAAGACAACATCATATTCTACAATCATTTTTTTTACTATAAGTCGAAATTCATATGGCATATATTTCGAGGGCTTCTATCTAGCACATGAGTAAAAACTCAAGTTTTCATCGCCAAATTTGGCCAAAACGTGTTATCCACCTTCATGGAATTACCCTAACTCCACCTGCACATTAAAAATTGAGAGTTATAACAACCATTTCCACAGAAACAAAATGAACAAATAAAAATAACTCCTAGACTGAAGCTAACCTCAAATAACCACATAGAGTGACATGTCTTGGATCCTCCTGTATTTCTCCTTATTTCTCCATGCCTGCATAACGACAAGAAATCCCAAGTTAAACTTTGTATAGGTTATTAACCTTAAAAAAAATTTAAATATATAGAAGTAAACTAAGCTTTTGTTCATTACTTTGTTTAAGGCTAGGCATGTTGTAAAGAATTCACAGAAGATCAAAGAAGGATCGACTTCCTTTTATAACCCATGATAAACTAGACAGGATGAGGCCATATTGGTGGCCATTTCACCTCTACCAGACTAAAAACCCTTCAAGTAAAACTCAGAAACAAGAAAAAAACCTCCATTAACAGAATGTGCATAAGGATGGGCAAGATTGTCTAGTCCATCCATGAGTGGCTGAGTTTCCTTCCACGGGGACAGTTCCAGACCAAACAAGTGCAACAATAAACCCTTAGAAATATTAAATACGCAATGAAAACCTTTGTAAAACCCTTGTAGGAGACCATGACACGCGGAGGGATAAGATCCCTCTCGACCCACCACACATGCAAAATTTAAAACTTTCCATTGAATACGCCTCACTGCATTGGCATCTCAGAACTAGGGCTGAATTAAACCTTAATTCAAGTCATAAATGTTTATGCGTTGACATTCCCTTTTACCTCCCTTTTTAAATTTAATGCAAACCAAACCATTGACATAACACCCAATGTTCTATGGATTTGGATAGGGTCATGACTATGGCGATTATTATCACCATAGTCCAAACTTTAATCAAACCTTTAAACCAAGACTTGCGCTATGCTTCCAACATTAGAACCCTTAAACAAAAATTTTTAATTTACCCCCTTGCCAAAAATATATTTACAAGAGTGGGTTTAATATCAAAGGGGGGACCTTTAGGGTTAGTTAGGACTAAGCCTTAGTTTTTTAGGTTTAGGTCGTAAACAATCAAGCTTTAAAATAAACATAAAGCACTGAAAACATCACCTTGGAAAATTTTCTATATGGTCGTCATTACCCGAAGACAAAGCCACAAGTGGCATAACTTGTCCATCAAACATAGAACCTGTGAAAGTTAAATTACATGCGTAAATACATGTGGTGAACAAATATAAGACATTGCAACCAAAAATTACATGTTATGAAAAAATAATGAATAATAGAGTAAAGTTTTTTTTTAATTTATGGATTTTATAGGTGTGTGATAGGATGCAGGTATCAAAGCATGGTTACAACACTTGTCCTAAATAATCCCAACACTGAAACTAATACAACAAAAAACTGACTTTATCTTGTTGTGGTTTGACTCTCTTATGAACATGAACAGAAGAATAACCTTGTTTTTGTCGAAATTTATGGCAAATGTGGGAATGTATACTGAAGAGGAATCACATCCTAGAATTCCAGTAAAAAATGAATAAGGTAACATAAGGAATGGTGAAATATGGGTAAACCTAAATGAAAGTAGGAACGATAACTCATCTAAATTACAACAAACATTTAAGGAATTAAGGGCAGAACTAAAATGAGTTAAAGTTCAAAGAACAAATGTACTCTAAAAGCACATGAATAGTTAAATGCCATTCTACTATCTAAACTACACAATAATGAAAAAGAGAAAAATAAGGAACCATAACTTAACATGGAAAAAAATACACCTTACAAATGCGAGGGAAGGAAAACTGAGTTTTCCAAACATAAGACCGAATCTTCAAGTGAAGAATCAACACAAGATAATATTGAAAAACATAAAGATTCTAGTGAAACTAGTGATAGTAACCAAAAGAATAAGAAATAAAAACCGTATGAAGAAATTTTGGGTGAATTCAAAAAAATAAAACCTCCTATGTTTAATGGAGATATGAAGAAGAGAGAAGAAGTAGAAGCTTGGTTATATGGAATGAAGAAATATTTCCATATTTCTAACTATTCCAATGAATTAAAAGAAAAATTGGCATCTATACCTTGACACGAAAATAAAATATCTGGTGGAAATACATAAAGAAAGTAAAAGGCATAAAAGAATGTTATGTAACATGAAAAACCTTCAAGAAACATTTAAAACAAACGTATCTCTTAGAAAAATATTACAAAGAAAAATCTAAATAATTTGACGAGTTATGATTACATGTCATGACTATGAAAGAACTATGTAGTAAATTCTTAAGTTTACTTCGTTATGTGCCTTATATCATTTACGAAAACCCAAACATACAACGCTTCTCAGTTGTTTAACTCTTATGTTCAAAGAGATGATTGAGTACAATAATCTAAAGACTTTGGAAGAGGAAATGAGAAAATAAAACTTATGCTATGATCAGAATAAAAATAAAAGGGAAAACATACCTAACTGGAAAACTAAAAGACATGACAACTTTGATAAGAAAAAGAAAATTACTAAGTTTTATAAAAACTTTCGGAATAACTACCGGGGATATCAGGGAAATAGATATAAAAACTTTAAGCCACTGAATCCTGCAACAAAACAAAGGGAACCACCCACTACCTTGAATACAAATACTGCACATATGGAACCACTAAAATGTTGGGAATGTGGTGATCCACATTACCCAATAATCCCCATATTCTTTTCATATTCCCATAAGAAATAAATTTTTAATGATATTCACTCAATTCAAGAAGCTACTACAATTGGGAATATGGCAAGAAGCATGCCCAGAATCAGTGCAACACTGGATAACCAATAAGAAGACCATCAAACATCAATCGTCGAAATCAAAGGTATGATAAAATACAAACCCATTTCTATACTGATTGATCCAAGTGCGAGTCTAAGTTATGTATCGCCTAGAATTGTAGAATTATATAAATTTCAACAAGATAAGTATGGAAAATCTTTCCTCGTACAACTTTCTACAAGCAAAAAATGGAAAGTCTCTAGTTACGTGAAAAACTGTGAATTTATTATGAATGAATTGAAGACACATCCTGATTTAAATGTCTTACCATTAATATCTTATGATTTGTTGATCGGAATGGACTGGTTAGAAAAACATAGAGTTATGTTAAACTATTATGATCAAACTTTCACATGTCTATATGATAAAGGTGATACCACTCTTGTAAAAGGAATTCCCAGAAATGTTACCATACTAGAGATCTCTTCCCTATAGATGAAAAGGTCTGTATGCAAGGGATTCAAATTTTTTGCAGTCTATGTAATGGACAACAAAGAGAATGATAATCAACTTAAAATAGAGGATATACCAATTTTAAATTATTTTAAAGAAATTTTTGGAAGAAGTTCACAGACTACCTCTCAAGAGGAATATAGAATTTACGATCGATTTGGTACCAGGGACAGTACCAGCATAAAAAGCTCTATATCAGATGAATATAGTAGAGCTTACTGAACTTAAATGACAATTGCAGGACCTAATTGCTAAAAAGTAGATTCGACCTCGTGTTTCCCCTTGGGGAGCACCGGTCTTATTTGTAAAGAAAAAATACGGCACTTTAAGACTATGTATAGATTATCATCAATTAACAAAATGACTATTAAAAATCGATATCCTTTTCCCTGTATTGATGAACTATTTGATCAATTTCGACAGGAAACCATATTCTCAAAAATAGAATTAAGATCTTGATACTATAAAGTATGGATCGAAGACGAAGACATCTTTGAAACTAATTTTAGAACTAGATATGGTCATTATGAGTTTTTAGTATTTTGGGTTAACAAACACCCCAACGACTTTTATGTGTTTAATGAATAGTATTTTAAGCAAATACCTAGATAAATTCGTAGCCGTACTTATCGATGACATATTGGTCTACTATAAAAATAAAAAAGAGCATGAAGAATATTTAAAAATAATTTTACAAGTGTTAAGGGAAAAACAATTGTTTTCTAAGTTCATCAAGTGTGACTTCTTTAAAGACAAAATTTAGTATTTCGGACACATGGTGTCTAAAGATGGAATACCAGTTGACCCTGAAAATATTAGGGCTATCACTGAATGGCATCTTCCAAATATTAAAACCGACATAAGATCATTTGTGGGGATTACTGGATACTACCGAAAATTTCTTGAAGTGTTTTCTAAGATAGCCTACCCCATACCTTCATTACAGAAGAAAGGTAATAAATTTGAGTGGAGCGAAAAATGTACTGAAAGTTTGAATAAATTAAAATACTTGTTAACCACATCTCCTATCATAAAAATTGTTGATCCTTTTAAGGATTTTGTCATATGCATCAACGCATGTAAATGGGGTTTAGGCGGGGTACTAATTCAAGAAAACTATGTCATAACCTACGAGTCTAGGAATTTAATAGAATATGCTAATAATTATGTTACTCATGAACTATAACTAGCTAAAATCATACATGCGCTAAAGATGTGGTGATACTACCTTGTCAAAAGAAGATTCTTACTAATGTTGGATAATATAAATTTAAAATACTTGTTTTGATCAACATAATCATAATGCTAGACAAGCTAGGTGGTTGTTATTTCTAAGTGAATATGATTTTAAAATAAAACATATAAAAGGAAAATAAAATAAAGTGGAAAACACTTTAATTCATCGCACAAAACTACTATATGCAAGTAGTAATTATGAATAGGACTTGGAAAATAAAATTCTAAACAAAACAAATCTTGATAAATACTATGAAATCCCAAAGGAAAAGACCACAGAAAATGAAAGGAATCAAATAAAAATTGATCTTAGTCTAAACAGAAGAGGGTTATTACTACATAAAGGAAGATTATATATACCTAACTCAACATATATTAAAGTAATTGTTATGGACGAATTACATAAACAACCTTATTCACAACACCCTCGATATCAAAAAATGATCACCATCACAAGAACAGATTTCTTCTTGCTTAATATGAAGAAATAAGTAGCATAGTATTTAGTATGTTGAATTGAATTTAAACATGTAAAAGTTGAGCACCAACATCAAACATGATTAATGCAGCCATTACCCATTCCAGAATGAAAATGGGAATTGATCAGCTTGGATTTCATAACAGGTTTACCTAAGAATGTTAAACAACACGACTCAATCATGGTCGTAGTTGATAAATTAATTAAATCAACTCACTTTATTCTGGTTAAATATAATTATAAGGTTGTTAACATTGCTGATATTTTTATGAAAGAAATATTCAAGTTGCACAGTTTACCTAAAGTACTAATCTTAGATAGAGGTGTAAAATTTACAGGAATGTTTTGGAAGTCATTGTTTAAAGGACTAGGCACACAGTTAATTTTCAACACTCCATATTATCCTCAAACTGACGGACAAATTTAAAGAGTAAATCAGATTCTAGAAGACATGCTTAGAATGTGTGTAATGGATAAATCGAGTAAGTAGGAATATTACTTGCACTTTGTAGAATTTTCATATAAAAATTGTGATAGCCTTATGCCCTCCAAGGAAATCATTAGGATCACTATCAAGTGTATATAAACAATACACAATCTATGAATTAAGTACCCATCGAATTAAAATTAATCTTCTTCATGTTCTGCCTCTCGGGTCTACTAGACCATGCATAAAGAAAGATTATCGTATGCAGAGCTAAGCTAGTAATCCCTTGCTAAATTTAGCTCCCCCTCTACACATAGAAACCTTCGATAACCCTTTCACTAAACTCCATTAGCCCTTTATACTTGTACTCTAAATTGTTCAACACTTCATTCCAATTCATAAAATCTTAAGACTATAAGCCTTAGCACTGGAAAATGACTGTTCAAATGACTTACCTATTTATTAATTGCCTCCGCTGCAAACAAATAGAAAAGGGAACTTACCTTAATCCATCGTTCCTTCTCATATGAACAGAACCTCAAACCTTTGGCTTGTTGTAGTGGAAAACAAATGGTTTACCGTACGTTCTCTTCTCATAATGATATCCAATAACACTCCACCATGTCAGGAAACCACAATACCCTTGTAGTTTTTATCACAGTGCTGGACCACCAATAAGTCGCCCAGGATTCGTTGATCTCCTCTTAGAACATTCAGCAACCGTCAATCAAGTTAATGATGAATATCCACCATCAATCATGTCTTTAAACACTCAGGGCCTTCGATTGAGTGCATAGAACCTTCATAAACCTCTCACGATCTCCTCCATCAGTTTGTTAATCATTTACCCAATCACTATGTGCCATTGATCTCTCACAATGACACTTAGAAACCATCGATTCTATGTATAAACCATTTTTTACCTTTGCGCATAAGAAAATCATCAACTACACCAAAATCTTGACATACAATCACAAAACATGACTTGTGTTTTGATTCTCATGATCAGATAACAATAATTTGTTCTATTTTAATCATAGAATTGAGATCATCAATTATTCTATCCGCCATTTCACTACACAGACCAAGAAATTCATGCGTACAATAATTTCACATATATTCTTGTAAATTCCTCATTTATATATAAGAGCTTGAATTCAAACATACACAGTAGCTTCCACGAACTTGAATTCCACCAATTATACTAGTAAAATCAGAGATTCATATCTCTGTGCCTACTCCATGCTTTTATTGACATTCAAGCTCTATGTGCTAACAAAAAACTCCTTGAGCTGCTCTCAGCTTTAAATGAGCTACCTCAAGCCCTCGAGCTACCAAATCTCCGATGAACTAACTAACCCCCTAAATTAACAACAAGAGTTGTGTTTAATACAAGTTTTGTTCTAAACCCAGATCCTACAAGGAAGGAACGAATTCCTTATTTGACTCTACTAACCTGTATGAGTCATTAACAAACTACTAAAATCACTCTACTGACCAACTAGCTCTATCTTATCATTACATGAGGAAAGGACCGAGTGTCCTCATTCACTTTTATTCATATTTAACAAAAATAAACAAAAATTAGAGATTTTTGAGACTTCAGGTCTCCTTAGTTCATTTGACCATTATGAAGCCATTCATGACTTCATTTCCATGAGCATATGCTCCTGCATTAGACTCCCCAACTTGAAACCTTTCATGGGCTCATGTCCATGAGCTCCCTCCCTACTACTTTCATGTAAGTTTGCAGCAGATACTCAAAGTGTAAGTTTGAGCAGTGTTCTCATCTCGAATAGTCCTTTCAGCCATACCATCTAACACTTTGTTAGCAATAGGTATTTGGTACATGTTTTGACTTCTTTTATCACTTGTGTTCTTCCTTCAATAGGTTCACTTTCATCTGCATGTGAACATATTAATTTCCTTTGTTACAAAAAAGAAAAAGAGTAAACAAAAATGTCAGAAAACAAAATTCTACCACCCAAGAATTCCTTATATGAATTCTCTTATCCCTCTTCTCTGCTTGCTTCCTTTTATCACATCACCATCCTTGTGATTCCAAATGAAGCTATGAACTTATGGTCATGTAATTTTAATATTCATCCCTCCTAGACCCCATACTTTAATCTGAAAACCACCATAAGCTTTACTTATGCAGATCTGTACAGTCAACTGCTTTCCAAAACTGGTTGTCTTCCTCTTCCTGCAAGACCTCCCCTTGAATATTCTTTGCATAAGATTCCATATTTCATCAACTTCATCATCCAACCTATCTCTTTGTTGAAACACTTGTTTCTAGATGTCCTTCTCCACTGTAAATTTCATTTTCCTAGAAGTATAAAAAAAAATCCAAAGCTTTCTTCCATTGATGCAATACAACAATTTCATTGCCACACCTCTCAACATATTCAACCCAATATTGAGCTTCCATATTGTCGCTCAAGACAACATTTTCCTTTAGAAAATGAAAGGAAATTTTACTGCCATCAGGCAACTTCGCTTCATCATCCGCCATCCCAACTATTCATTTGCAAAATACCTCTAACAAAATCAGCAAATAGATACATAAAACATAGACATTCCACATGCCCATTATTTTACCTTCATCTTTACCCTGTTAAAATTGTTGGACCATATTTAGAAACTGTCCTTTAGTTCCACCTATGCTACCTGCAATTAAACACATATTATCAGTTTGAAAAACATAAGGCACTTTAGCCTCAACTGATGCCTTCTCCTCCATATTTTCATGTTTATTTGTTTATGCAAAATATCCCTTGAGATCGTCAGTAGACCTCACATCAACATCCCCCTCTTCCATCTCATACTAATATGAACTCTTGGCCCTGTTCATGAGTTTTTCAGTAAAATCAACATCCTCTTTTTCTTCATCAAGGTACCCATATTGCTTAGATTCACACATAATGTGAATTTCCTCCTCATGCTCAACTTGTTCTTGAGTCTTCCTCTTCCCTTACCCAAACACGAAGCTTGTGCTTGAGACTCCTGGCATAACACCTCTTTAGAGTCCATTGCACTTTCCTCTTCAGTTTCTATCCATAATACAGATCTTCTATATCTCCTTCTTCCTGCAACAATTATGTCACTTTACTAAGCCTCTTCATCAGGTCAATAACCTCTCTGTCAAATTTGCTTAGACTCATCCTCTTGGCACCATTTGCTCTGGACTATTCCCTTGTCCTATTATGGCTTCTCCTTGAACCCTTTATATGACTTTCAGTATCCACCTTCCACACCTCGTCTATGTGTTTACTCACACTCATGGTGAACTACAAACAAGCCTTCCCTCTCAACACCTTATCAAGATTCCTCCTACTTGACCTACTAGAATTCTTGGTTTTCACATAGAACCCTTGAGCACTTCCTATTCTCTCTTCAGTCTTGACATTTGCATTCACTTCCTACAACAATCTGCTATGAGGTTTCCCATACCACAGTCTCCTTCTTAACTCCTTTATTCAGAAATCAACATTCTTCCCTCAAACTGTAAATTAATACTGCAAGACTCCTCTCCACACATGCAACTCTTCTACAGTCACTCTGATACCAAAAATGATATTTGTATACCCTCCAAGGAAATCATCAAGGATCACTATCAAGTGTATATAAACAATACACAATCTATGAATTAAGTACCTCTCAAATTAAAAGCAAACTTCTTCATGTTCTGCCTCTCGGGTCTCCTAGCCCATGCATAAAGAAAGATTATTTTATGCAGAGGTAAGTTACTAATACCTTAGTAACTTTATCTCCCCCTCTACACACAGCAACCTTTGATAAACCTTTCACTAAACTCCATTATCCCTTTATACTTGTGCGCTAAATTGTTCAACACTTCATTCCAATTCATAAAATCTTAAGACTATAAGCCTTAGCACTGGAATATGAATGTTCAAATGAATTACCTGTTTATTAATTGCCTTCGTTGCAAACAAATAGAAAGGGCACTTACCTTAATTCCTTGTTCCTTCTCAGATGAACAAAACCTCAAACCTTTGGCTTGTTGTAGTGGAAAACAAATGCTTTAGTGTACTCCCTCTTCTCACAGTGATATCCAATAACACTCCACCATGTCACAAAACCACAATACCCTTGCAGTTTTTAGCACACCGTTGGAGCACCAATAAGTCACTTAGGATTCATCAATCTGCTCTTGGAACCTTGAACAACCGTCAATCAATTCAATCATGAATCTACACCATCGATCGGGTCTTTAAACATAGAGGGGCCGTCAATTGAGTGTGTAAAACCTTCATAAACCTCTCATGATCTCCTTTGTCATTTTGTTAATTGTTTACCTAATCACTATGTGCCATTGATCTCTCCCAATGACACTTAGAAACTATCGATTATGTGTATAAATCCCTTTTGACCTTTGCACGTAAGAAAATCGTCAACTACACCAAAATATTGACATACAATCACAAACCCTGACTTGCGTTTTGATTCTCATGATTAGATAACAAGAATTTGATCTATTTTAATCACAAAATTGGGCTCATCAATTATTCTAAGCACCATTTCACTACACAGACCAAGAAATTCCTATGTACAATAATTTCACATATATGCTCGTAAATTCCTAATTTATACATAAGACCTTGAATTCAAACATACACAATAGCTTCCATGAACTTGAATTCCACCAATTAGACCATTAAAATTAGAGATTCATATCTTTGTGCCTACTACAGGCTTTTATTTACATTCAATCTCTGTGAGCTAACAAAAAAATCCTTGATTTTCTCTCAGCTTCAAATGAGCTACCTCAAGCCCTCGAGCTACCAAAGCTCCGATGAGATAACTAACCCCCTAACCTAAAAACAAGAGTTGTATTTAATACAAGTTCTGTTATGTTCCCAAATCCTACAAGGAAGGAACAGATTCCTTATTTGACTCTACTAACCCCTATGATTCATTAACAAACTACTAAAATCACTATACTGGCCAACTAACTCTATCTTATCATTACATGAAGAAAGGACCGAGTATCCTCATTCAAATTTATTCAGATTTAACATAAATAAATACAAATTATACATTTGTGAGACTCTAGGTCTCCTTAGTTAATTTGACCATGATGAAGTCCTGGATGACTTCATTTCGATGATCCTATGCTCCTGCAGCAAATCGATTCCAAGTTTGGGTTGGAATGAGTCCATTTGAAGTTATGCACAGATGAAATTGTAACACTCCAATTCCTTGGAGCAGTCCCATTGGCTGATTAATTTTAGGTCATGAATTTTTGAAAGATATGGAACTAACACTGAAGCAAGTACAACAAAATTTGAACGTTTCCCAAGCTAGGGAAAAAAATTATGCAGACTTGAAAAGAACTCCTCGAGAGTTCAAGGTAGGAGAACATGTATACATAAAGAAGGTAAAACCCAAGAAAAGCTCCTTGAGATTGGGAAGATACTCAAAGTTGGAACCTAGGTATTGTGAGCCATTTGAAATTTTGGCTAAGGTTGGACCGGTAGCATATCAGTTAGCATTAACACCTACAATAAAAGTACATAATGTTTTTCAAGTTTCCATTCTGAATAGATATGTTCATGATGCTACTCATGTGATTGACTGGAATGTTATACAGGTGGAACCCAAAGGAGAGTTTCCAATGGAACCATAGCGTATTCTTAAGAGGATAGAACGTTTACTCTCGAACTGTACCACCATACAATTCAAGGTGCAATGGAAGCACCTTAGTCCAGAGGAATCCACTTGGGACTTGGAAAGTAATGTGCGGAAGGCATATCCAATTCTATTTCAATATGAAACAATGGAAGAATAAAGACAGAAAAATAATAACACCAAGGATGGTGTTATCCTTTAAGGGGAGGTGTATGTAACACACCAAATAAATGTGATTTATTAGTAATTGGAAAATTATTTAAAATAATAATAATTTGGTTAGAAATTCAGAATCGATGTAATGGATTATTTTATTTAATAATTAAAATATTGAGAGGAATAAGATTTGAAGTAGTTGTTGAAAGAGTATTTACTGACCCATAATGGGAATAAAACAAGTGGCAAAAGCTGTTAAGTGAGAACTCAAGTGATAAAGGGGGCATCTTCCCCAAAATCAGGTCAAGACTCTTTGTGGATTGCTAAAGAGCAGGAGGCT
This sequence comes from Pseudotsuga menziesii, assembly GCA_001517045.1. NCBI lineage: Eukaryota > Viridiplantae > Streptophyta > Pinopsida > Pinales > Pinaceae > Pseudotsuga > Pseudotsuga menziesii. The sequence goes on from LPNX010694806.1 coordinate 114,534, forward strand.
CATAAATGACCAAGTACTAGGAAAAATACTATAAAATACTATGTCCATTAAGCAAGTAGGAGGCTAGCAATGGATGTGGAATTGATCTGTTGATGCAAGAGATGACACATTGATCATATTTTTTCCTTGTGGTTCAGCAAATAGACTCAGAGGTTCTGGAGCAAGTAAGACTTGGCTTCTCTACAAATTCAATTTTGTTTTCCTAACACTGGTGTCAGGGTCCATACTCAATTTCTTAAATGTGTAGTATTGATAAATTATAGACCTAGTAAAGATATGAATCGTAAATACATTTATTTTTATAGTAAATTATACTATTCATTTGTTCATAACCTTTTCCTATATTCATGTTATGATTTAGTATAAATTGTTCTGTAATTACATAATTGAAAAAGAACCAAATATCTTATTATCTTAGTTATATTTTCAATTAATATTTGTTAAGGATTCCATACCTGGCTAAGAGTGGATCTAATGTTGGTATCACTAAATAATCTGAATGAGTGTATCATAATCAACTGACCTAGCACTCAAATAACTAGAGTAGCACTCAAATAACTAGAGTAATGTCCAATTCATAGATCTGGTTCATATTTTAAAGTATGTTTGCATATTTTCTTTTAAAAATATTTTAATTTATATTAGATCTATGTCCTTTCAAAACTAATCGTATGCCCTAAGAGCCAAGGTATTTTCATACAAAGTTTACCATTGTTCTAAACTTCGTTATTTTATAATTTTTTTCTAAATAAAAATTATGTTTGAAGAATACCTATAGTTACGACTAGATATCTAACAAAAGAATTTACAAAAGGAATTACTAAGTAAACCAATAGTTGAATAACCCCAAGGAGAAATCAATCAATGTAATCACTAAACAAAAGGATTGCAGTCAGTCGCATAAATATCATAAATATACAGAGTAGATCCGAAAGGTTTTTTCACTCAAAAACATATAAACCATGAATCTCTAGATCGGCATTTTAACTCAGCAGTAATCAAATATACAATGGACGTCAGTTGGGTATTCATACATGTTTGGAACAGAATATGGACTATACTCTTTTATAATCAACCAATACATGACCAGCTCACAGATTTGTATAATATCGAAAACGACAATTAGATCTAGTTAATTACAGAGTAAATATATCTCGTTCAAATAAACTTAAATGTACAGTCACTATTCATGGGTATCCATACACCGGGATAGTTAGCTCTCTCAAAGAATTTAGCCACAATTGAATCATATAACCTAAAATAACAATCGTGATTAAGCTCCGAGCTTCAATAGAATTATCTCAATCAACAAAGTTTTTGAGCCGTTAAAATATCATAGTGGCTCAAAGCCTATCCATTGGCATCCACCGTTTAGAATAAAATGTAATGTACATCTGAATAGGATGGTAAATCAACGCATTAAAACATGAGGAGCTGCGAAGCCTTTATTATAAGCTAGTAGACACCCATAAGGTTTTATCATAAGACAAGTAAAAAAAAGTATCTTCGTAGAGGCTGTGAAATCCCTTTCCACTTTTGGACTGAAAACCCAATGGGAAACAATTGCAACCCTTAAACTACCATACCCTTATCGTGTGACTACAGAAGATCCAATCTGTATTGTCTAAGTCATCATGTCGGTGGACACATGCACTAAACTAAGTGGTGTTAATATATTATTAATGACCAAGTATAAAAATGCATACTTCTAATTCAACAACAATAGATGAAAAACCTCACCTTTTTACAGAGAATAAGGAGGCCTGAGAGGAATTCTCCTTGTGACCTCTCTCACCATGCCATGCCAAGGAACCTGTGTCCACATTTTACTTGTTTGTTAAAAGACTATTAATGTAAACTGAAATTGAATAAGGAAAGGCATGGCGGTGGAAAACCCTTACCTAGACAAATGAAGTTTGGGATGGAAGTTTGAAGCTAGATTTTCTCGAAGCTCTCTAACTCCACTTGCACATTAACAATTGAAAGTTATAACAACCATTTCCGCGGAAATGAAATGAACAAAGAAAAAGAACTCTCATACTGAAAATCACCTAAAATAAGCACAAAGAGGGCTAGGGGTTGGCTCTTCTTGTATTTCTTCTTATTTCTCCATTCCTACATAATGATAGAAAATCCCAAGTTAAACTTTGTATAGGTTATTAACCTTAAAAAAAATTAAATGTATAGAAGTAAACTGATCTTTTGTTCATTACCTGGTTTAAGGCTAGGCAGGATGTAAAGCCTTCGCGAAAGCCCAAAGAATGATCAGCTTCCTTTCATAACCCACGATAAACCAGATAGGTCGAGGCAGTATTGGCAGCCATTTCACCTCTACCAAACTGAAAAACCTTCAAGTAAATCTCATAAACAAGAAGAAAACCTCCATTAACAGACTGTGCATAATGATGAGTAAGATTGTGTAGCATAGCCATGGGCCGCTAAGTTTCCTTCCACATGAACAATTACAAACCAAATGATTGCAACAATAAACCCTCAAACAACTTAAAGACGCAACTGAAACATTTGTAAAACCCTTGCAGGAGATCACGACAGGTGGAGGACTCATATCCCTCTCAGCCCACAACACATGCAAAATTTAAAACTTTCCACTCAATACACCTGGCTGCATTGTCAACTTGCAGCCAGGGTGGAATTAAACCTTAATTCAAGTTGTAAATGTTTATGCACTCATATTCCCTTGTACCTCCATTTTAAAATTTATTGCAAACCAAACCTTTGACACAACACCCAATGTTGTATGGTCGTGGCTAGGATCATGACTATGGTGATGATTATCACCATAGTCCAAACTTTAATCAAACCTTTAAACCAAGACTTACGCTATGCTTCCAACACTATAACCCTTAAACAAAACTTTTTAATTTACCTG
>LPNX010694806.1:117572-165788 GCA_001517045.1 Pseudotsuga menziesii
CACCTTGCAAGTTTTTTATATGGCCATCATCATCCAAAGACAACGCCACAAGGGGCATAACCTACCCATCAAACATAGAACTAGTGCAAGTTAAATTACATGCGCAAATACATGTGACAAAATAATATAAGACGTTGTGACAATAAATTACATGTTATGACACAATAATGAATAATAGAGTAAAGGGGAAAAAAATCTTTATGGGTTTTATAGGTGTGTGACAATTGGGAACTAAAAGTTATCCACACACACTCCTCCTTGCCTTAGAAACCTCGAAGCCTTTCACAGTTTGAAAGGATTTCCACCCCCTTTCCTAGATCTAGAGAATATGATTCACTTTCCTTGCTATTCAAGTTACCACTAGCCTTTTGATTGGAGTTAGTTACTATACAATCTAACACTTCTTAACAGTGCTCACTCTGAGTTGTAGTTCAGAGCCTGACATCCAATACATGTTCGCTGGAATCTCTGTGCTAATTTTTATTATAGAGCCTACACCTCTCTAGGTGTTCTCTCGCAACTCTCTCTTATTTTTCTATATCTCTCTTGTCCACTAGAAATCTTATTTTTCTATAGCATGCTCCCTTTCCTTCTTCCTGCCTAGGACTTTTATAATTGATAACAAAATCCTCCCCAATATTGGTCACTTGTATTCGTAAATATAGTTGAGGTTTAATTACTACCATAAACTCGGGTTCTGTGAATTAACTGCATGGTTGTCTAACTTTCGTATCGAGATTTTCACATTTGTATTTAAAGAAATAAACATCTACAAATAAGCTTCTAACAAATTATTAATTTATGTTTCATGAGCAAAACTTACATGAAGTTAATTTTAAATATTAAGAGGGGTATTACATTATTGATATATTTTAAATTTAATTTACTTTATCTTTGATATTTTTAATTAAATTAAAACTATATTTTTAATTTTTAATTTTATAAATTGAAATTTTTTTATTTTTTTAATATATAAAATATTTTTTATTTATTTATTAAAAGTATGATATGATTAATATTATTATAAAACAAATTCTTAAAAAGATTATTGATTGATAATGATAATTAAGTTTATTTAGAATAATTTTGGTTTATTCAATCTTAAGAAACAAAAAATTTATTTGATTTTTTTTAAAGTACAAATAAATATTCTCATAGTTAAATAAATCCATACTATAAAATATAAATTTATTTTTATAATAAAATTAATAAATTATATAAAACTTTAAAAAATTAAATTTATTCTATAATAAAATTAATGAATTACATAAAACTTTAAAAAATAATATTTAGTATTATTTTTGAAGTGTAAAATACTAAATTATTTTAATTTTATTAAAATTTAGAATATTATAAATATAAATGTGTATAAATTTAATTTTAGAAAACCTAAAAAAAATTATATTCATTTTATATATACATATTTTTATAATTAATATCATATTACAAATTTTCATTTTTTATATATAATAATGGAAAATTTGGAAATGGTCACTGCATGCTATTTGTATGAAATTATTGAAATGTACCTTGATTGTGGCCCGACATGCTCTTCCTTTCCTTCCGCAAGGTAACATATGACCTACGGAGGCCTGAATAGTGCATCTTTTAAAGTCATTTAAAAAAAAATGTGTTGACCATCTTCCTATGGTTCTCTTCCTTGTGTGCCACACCAGCTTTCTATGGTTATCACGATTCCCAATTTATTTCATTTTCATGCTGTACACAGAAACTGTACATTAATTCATTCTTCTTTTTGGTCTCCCTTCTAACAATATTCATCATCTAATTCTCTAATGTCATGTCAAGCAAATGATGCGCATAATAACACACGATGACTTAATTCAATCATCTAATTCTTTAATATGTTGAGCAAATGATGCAAACAATAGTACACGATGCGAGATATAATGTCATATCATGCTTTGTTATGTAGATCTTTTTCATTCCTAATATCAGGTTAAGCAATATATTAACTTAACTTTATGTTGAGATTTAAGCAATATATTAAGTTAACTTTATGTTAAGAATAATATGATTCCATAGTATTTTAGGTTTTTATTTGAGTGAACGCTTAGGGTTCAAACATAACTGCATACATCCCTGATGATCATCATATCTGGTGAGGTCTATACTGGCTGCCATGATGATCATCCTGGCTGGGGAGGCCTATACTGGCTCTCATGATGACAGTGTATTCATTGAACTGGCAAAGAGGCTTAAGATTCTCACGAAAACCATGAAAATGATCTCTCAACAAATTAAACCATATCTTTTCACATATTTTAGAGCGGTGAGGGGCATGATTGCACCGAGAGTAGTGAGGTGCTCTATAGCCTAGTATGTGGGAGATGTAGTTATGTAACGTGGGTAATGCTGATGTGGTAATTATATCCCACATCACAAAAGAATAATATGTTTAGTTATAAATAAAAATAAATAAAACTAGCAAAGATCTATTTTAAATCTAGGTCTATCAAGCACCGATGCATCCAATTTATTGAGGTATACATTTTTTATACTAAATTTTTTACACATCCAAAAAAAATTATAGCTCAAGAAATTGGATCCCTCTTGGTGCTTGATAGATATGAGTTTAAGATGGATCTATGCTAGTTGCATCATTTGGTTGCCTATGCTTTTGATGTTATCTGGTAAAGATGTCTTAGACCTGCTTCAAGCTAATTTCCCTATCACTGATATGGTAGAAGTAGGCTCCTTTCCACAAATATTGCAACTTTGCAGTCTAATCAAATGCTATATAATCCCTCAGTCCATCCTTAATTTTTTATGAATCGCAGTTTAGATGTTTAGGTGTGCACTATTTTTTGGGCATATTTAGCCCAGTCCTGTAGACCCATGTTGGTTCTGTATCTTAGGTTGGTATGAATTTGCAGTAGGGGAGACTATAAAAGAATATCTGTATCTATCCTTATAGCTGAATACTAGCCTGTAAATATGCACCGAGTATAGTAATGTGAATTACGAGTGAGTTTGAGCCCTTTTCCCTATGTAAAATTTTCAATGGACATGATTCAACTACATAATCCTTTGGTCAGTAGTCAGTACTCAAATAAAGTTATGTTAAAGTTCATATTAATAGCCTTGATTCAGCTAGTTGATGTTATGGTCTCATAGGCGTGTTTGGTTCTGACTGGGATGTTGGAATCTTATCAACGTATACAACTAAAAATATTCTGTATTAGATATTCTTCAAAGTGCTCAATGCCCCCATGATATTGTGTGAGAGTTTACAAGCATCCATTTTTTGTCCCTTGACCAGGATTCAAAGTTGTTAAATCATGGCTTCCCATGTGGTTGGTTATCTCCGCATTGCTCCCAAGAGAGAACTCAAGTTTTCACTTTAATCCTTTTGGAATGGCAAGAGCAGTGCAACTAACTTGCAGAATGTAGAAAAGAATTTGAGAGGTGCAACATGGAAGCAAATGGTTGATGCTGGTTTAAGATACATCCCAAGAAACACATTCTCCTATTATGATGATCAAGTCCTTGAAACAACTACAATGTTTGGGGATGTTCCTCCATGATATGGGTGGACTGGTGGCGAGATTGGATTCGACACATACTTCTCAATGGCACGCAAAAATGCTAAGCTTCCTACTATGGAGATGACCAACTGGTTTGACACAAACTAGTAAGTGCAGCACTGCAAATTCTAGCAGGCTGTGAATATCATGACTTTACTACGTATATTTGTGAAATTTTGTTCATTGAAAGGCTTTAAACATAGATAAGCTTGGCCTTTCCAGTACTCTTCACACAAAGCTGTGGATGAATACAAAGAGGCTAAAGAGGTTAGTATTATTCTTCATTTTACCACAATAAAATTTAGATTTGAAGTAGGCTTTCTTATAGGTTGTTCTTAGCTTCTCAAAATGAAAAGCACCCACTATTAAGTTTTTACTGTTTGACTCAGAAATATCCCTACATTTTCCACATTTCATTGGCATGAAAGTCATGGATGCTGGATTTTATGAGATTGTAGCCACTTTTAGAATGTACAATTAATGCTTGTTTTTGGAGTGCATATTGGTATTGAGACTGTACCTGTCATCATAGGTCCTATTTCATACTTGTTGTTATCAAAGCCTACAAAGGGTGTTCCTAAAACATTTGACCTTTTGTCTCTGATTGATGCAATTCTTCCAGTCTACAAATAAGTTTTCACATAGAAGCCTCCTTACGTCACAGATTCCTCCAGTTGATATTGTAAGTAATGGTACAATCTTACAAAAATTATTTTCTTTGTGTGATGGTTAATTTAGGGAGGTCTTAGGTGAGTTGAAGGAAGTTGGGGCAACACGGATACAGTTTGATGAACCATCACTTGTGATGGACCTTAAGGGTCATCACCTTGATGCTTCCTATAAAGCTTATTATTTCTTAGAGGAAGTACTTGTTGGGACCAAATTGCTTGTAGAAACATACTTTGTTGATATTCCTGTTGAGACTTGTAGGTAAGGTGGCATCCTTTGCATCTGTTTATGTAGATGGCACCTCTCTTTTTATTTACAATATAAAAATGTTACTGCATTACTCTTGAAAACAGGTATATAGTACTTGAACTCCAAAAATCACATAGTTTATCTTTAAGGATCTAAATTTTCTAATACTGTGAAATACACTATTTGCACCATCATTCATTTTCTCAAAAACAGATAGATACTACTTGAATTCCAAAAGTCAGAGTGTGGGTTTGGGAATCTAAATTTTCTAATACTGTGAGATATACCATTTAACTTGGGATCATCATACAGTTGAAGGATATATCTTCTATTGGGTTGGATCTAATATGAGGAACTAAAACACTCAGCCTTGTCAAAACTATTTGTTTTCCTGGAGACAAATACCTTTTTGCTGGAGTAATTGATGGACGAAACATATGAGCTAATGATTTGGCACAATTGTTTAGCATTTTAAAGGATCTTGAAACAATTTTTGGTAAAGGTATGTGTGCAATATGCACACTATTTGGACTAAGAAATTGCATATGATTTCCTATTTAATTTGAGAATGCCATCTGTTTGCATTGCAAAAAGAATAGTTGTCTCCACCTCCTGTTCTCTTCTCCATACAGCTATGGATTTAGTAAACGAGACAAAACTTGATAATGAGATTAAGTCCTGGCTTGCATTTTCTCCACAAAAAGTAGTTGAAGTAGTAACTCTCTCAAAAGCATTGATTGGTCAACCATACCAGGTAAAATTCTTGACATTTTTGGAACTTGCATAGCGTTGATTACTGTTAGAATTATTTGTGAAGACAATGTTATTGCAATTACAAGCTGGAAGACATTTCCTATAGGCATGAAGACCATGGCCTAGGGGGTAACTACAGTCTAGGTTTTTGAAGTTTTGAACTCAAGGGTTGGTTGTTACTTGCATCTAGAATCTGCCCTTTTTCCATCTAGGCATTATTTTCATACTGAATTTTTTGTATTCTAGAGAATTTTATTTAAAAATCTAAGTCTATCTAAACATAGTCATTTTTTTGCAGGCATATTTTGCTGCTAATGCATGTGCTATATATTCAAGAAATACCTCTCCTAAAGTGAATAATAAGGTAGTGCAAAAAATTGTATACTGACAAATGTTCTGTTCCTAGTGTTTGGTTAGTATTATCTTCAATTTGTTAATTATATTGTTTCCTTTTTCTCTGGCTATCTTATACTTATTAATATAGTAAGTCTACATAGTACAAACAGTAAGCCCCCTTTTGAATGAACTAAAAGGATATTTTCAGATCTTATGAGTGCATTGCCTTTAACATTTTGTAGATGGCTATTTGCCAACCATTATGTACAATATTTAAGTAGTATGTTGAAATTATAGGCTGAATCTTTAAAATGTACCGATAACCGACGAGCTACACGTGTCATTACTTGTTTAGATGAACAACAACAAAAATTGAACCTCCCAATTCTTCCAACAACCACAATTGGGTCCTTTCCTCAGATAGTAGAACTTCGCAGAGTTTTTCGTGAATACAAATCAAACAAGTATGTTATATTGGATAGATGAAATTTTTTAAAATATATTGAATAAGACTTAGATCAAACAAGTATGTTTCGCCAATAGTTTTTTCATTGTATGTAAAAATGCATGTCTAAGATGGTATAAGTTTTTAATTTGTAACAGGATTTCAGAAGTAGAGTACATTCAATCCATTCAGCAAGAAATCGCAAAAGTGGTTAAAATACTGGAATATCTCGACATCGATGTTCTTGAGCATGGTGAACCTGAGGTGGGTGCTGCATTGATTTGGGTGAAACCATCAAATGTCATTTTATGTTATGATGGAAGCTAAGTGTTTTTCTTATCTATTTCTACAGAGAAATGACATGGTAGAATATTTTGGGGAACAAATTCAAGGATTTGCATTCACAGTAAACGGATGGGTACAACCTTATGGTTCTCGTTGTGTGAAGCTGCCGATTATTTATGGAGATGTCAGCCGACCAAAACCATTGAATCTTTTTTGGTCAAAGTATGTCCATAGTTTGAATTCCCGCCCTATGAAGGGTATGCTTACAGGATCTGTGAAAATTATGAATTGGTCCTTTGTAAGAGATGATCAACCCAGGTAAGGGTGACCAACTCTTCACCACAATTTGTTAGATATTGTTCTAGTTGAATCTCCACTTGTGATCCCAGTTCAATTTCCCCCTTTATTGAATTTTTAGACCTTGATTTCATCCTTTTGATTCAAGTGCCTTATATATGTCTCGTAGGTTGGAAACTATCATGCAAATTACACTAGCCATCAAAGAGGAGATTGAATATTTGGAGGCATCTGGTATTCAGGTATGCCTTTGCAATTGCTCAGTCTAAAATCTTGCCAAATTGTTTATTTAAAGCAACCTCAGAAATAGGGCTAAACAGATAACTATGAAACATCATCTAACTGGGGAAAGACTGATGATAACACATGCTACTCTCTATTTCTCTGTTATTTGTAAATGCCCTTGCACCCTCAAGACCCCTGAACGGAACTGTTGCAGAAGGAACTCTTCTGCTGCTGTCATTAAGGCTTCTGTATGGACTACTGTATGGGATCTTTGATTGAGTATTATCTGTGAACACACCCAGATCATCTCTGCTTGCTTGAAGTAGACTAATTATTCGCTTACACAAATAATATTACCAAAAGACTTGGAATATTAAATAAGCCATAATAATATATAAATTGATGATAGAATAGATATGATGATAGATTACAAAGTGAGTTCCATATATATATTAATCGTAAAGGCACTTTGGATACTATCCATGAAAGGATGCGTCATTTTAGAATTGTTTACTAATAACTATTTATTAATTATTAATTATTAATATCAATATGTATTAATATTTATAATTAATATTGATACTTAATAGTTATTATTAATTATATAATAGTTATTTAGTGATTATTTATTATATATATTTTTGTTCATTACATTGCTACTGCCTTCAATGGATCTATATTGGATATTTTCCAAGGTACCAAAAACCCTACAACTTTATGGTGTTAACAATTCAAAGCATAGGGTCAGAACCAAGTATCCTGATAGTTATGCTAACTACTAAAAGCAGGGAGGGATTCAAATTGATAGATAGTTGAAACACCCCTGATAATTAATACCTGAGGCACATATTGTATTCCTCATTATGTCAATTTAAGTCAAGGTATGTAAATGAAATGAGTCTCAACAAGGGTCAAGAATGCTAGTGTAGGAGATGCCAGACTAGCAGTTCTATGCTCATGAAAATAAATACACAGGTTTCATCAAGTGAATGTGTTGCAAACTTTCATGATGGTGTTTTATTCTCATGGTTTCAAGACATTTTTAAAATGTATTTCATTCTACAATGGTTTTGGTATTAAGCTTCATGGTTTGTAATTGCCTTTGTTTGGAGACACACTGATTGCACCTTTTAGAACATGATTTCTATTTTAAAGTTCCCTTCTTAGTCTATTTTTTTTCATTTCCATTGCAGATATTTTATTAGGTGTCTGAAACATCTCCACGATATAATGGGGAGCATGCCAGTGGTTACTTCTGATAAAATTGTATTGACTGGGAAAAAGATGGACATGACACTAGGTAGTGTGCATAATTCACAAATTATGTTGTGTTGAGACTATCCAATTTGAAGGTAATCAATTGACGTGTTTTTCAATGTTGGTGTTTGTTTAGGAAAATGTAGATGACATTATAAAGAGGTCAAAGAAAACTAGTCAAAAGACAAAGAAGCAGCAAACTCCGATAGGTACCAATATTGTGTTTGTGTTGGTTTTATCATGTGAAATTTATGCTAATGTCTATAATTGGATTCAACTTCTGAGAACCTATGGAATCTTGCAGAATAAGAGCCAACGTGCATTTGCTAACAAGAATGGTTCCACAAACACTACTTCCAAGGCCCCTGTCTATCAATCTGTGGTTTCCAGGTCATCAACACTAAGACAGGTACAAGGAGAGCTCTAAGTTCAATATTTATTATTACACATTATATATCCTGTCAAACTTTTTGTTATTAATTTATTAAATGTGTGATGAGAGATTGTGTGTCTTGTTGCAGAGAAATATTGCAGAGTTGAGGTCTAGAAATAGAACTAATCAGCTTGCAGTAGTAAAGGAAGCAGAAAGGAGAGCAGCAGTTTCACCCATAAGGATAATACCTGTTCCATGGAAGAAAGGAAGTTATTTCATTCTACATACAATGTCTTCTGACAAGTTTGCTTTATTATGTTAATTTGAATGCATTTTTATCTCACGGGTAATATTCTATATGCCCAGAAGTAATAGTAGATGGGAAGTCTATGATCATTGTGACACTTTTCTTAAATTAATGTTGGAAGATGATTAATTATCCACTTAATCACAACACAACAACCTAATCACACTACAACAACATCAAATTAAAATACTTTCTTGAAGAATTCCTACAAAGTTTTATGCAGTACCTTTTGGAACTTGAGCTAGCTAGAGAAACAAGGTGGTTTGCCACATTTTTTGACATGAGATATTTTGTATGCCATGAAAGAAGAAACTATAGTCTACATAAAAGTTGGCCATGTTCTGCATCAAATTTTGGATTTATTCTGGATTTTAAATGACTTGTAGTTGTTGGATGTTTGAGGTGAACTTCATTTTCATGTTTGGGGACTGAACTATTGGAAAGAGGTTCACTCTTCGTTCAAGATTTTTAAATTTAATGTGGTTTCTCATTTCCTTTGAAGTTGTACTAGAAGTGGAAAGGATAAATCCTATTCTTCCTTTGGTCATCTGGTATAGGAACTCAAATCCCTGATTGATGCATTATTACAACACTTGGTGAAGCATTCCATGCCAGTTATGGATTCTTAAATTCCATATGGTATTCATATGACTTTTGGTAGCTATAATACCCTCCCATTAGAAGTCTTGACAGGATCATAAATATACTATTACCAAAAATAGAATCTTCAGTCTAGGGGAAATAGACTCTTTGTTGACAAGTGTTCAAGTTGGTGATTCCAGTTATGGCTTCTAATGCACATGCTTTTCATTCAGTTTTCAAAGCCTCAATACCTTCCTGTTGGAGGCCTCAACGGGATCTAAAACAAAAACATTCATTCAGTTTTCAAAGCCTCAATACCTTCTTGCTAGAAGCCTCAACGAGATCTAAAACAAAAAAATCTAGGAGATGAATTTTGTTCTCCTAGATTTTTTTGTGACTAATTATTTAGTCTAAAGATTGAAATGACAACTTCCATTATGCTTGGGTTATATAGGTGGAGGTTACTGTTATTGGGTTTGCTCTATTTCATTCTTAGTATTGAGAAAGTTGATGAACAATGTGGTAGTATGTTTTAAATTCAAGTTTGGAAGTTGATTGATTGTCTAGTGAATCACAGTACAACAACCTCATGAAAGGTTATATGCAGTACCTTTTGGAACTTGACTTATCTAGAGAAACAATGTGGTTTGTCACATTTGTCAGAGTGAGTTGTTCTATATGGCATGAAAATTGGTCATATTTTGCATCAACTTTTGGATGTTTGAGGTGAACTTAATTTGCATTTCTGGGGATTGAATTAATTTGTGTGTCTTATTACCTTTTGGAACTTTAGTTGTTTCGTATGGCATGAAAGCTGGCCATTTTTTGCATTGAATTTTTGGTATGGCATGAAAGTTGGCCATTTTCTGCATTGACTTTTGGATTTATTCTGGATGGTAAAAGGACTTGAAGTTGTTGGATGTTTGAGACTTTTGAGGTGAACTTAATTTGCATGTTTGGGGATTGAATTATTGGAAAGAGGTTCACTTTTTGTTCAAGTTTTTGGAAGGAAACATGGTTTCTCATTTCCTTCCAAGTTATATTAGAAAGGAGAAATTCTGTTTTTTATTCAGTCATCTAGCATAAGAACTCCATTACATGATTGATTCATTGTTCCAACAATTGTTGAAGCTTTCCATGCCTGTTATGGCTTGAGTTCTTAGGCTTATCCTATTCAGACAACTTTTGAATGTTATAATACCCTGTTATTACAAACCTTGGCAGGATCATAAATATACTATACACTGAAAATAGATTCTTCAGTCCAAGGGGAGTTCGTCACTGTGTTGAAAAGTGTTAAAGTTAGTGATTCCAGTTATGGCTTCTAATCCACATTATTTTGATATAGTTCTAGAAGACTGAATATGTTCCCATTAGAGGCCTTAACTGGATCTAAAACAAAAAATCCAGGAGACAGATAATTTTTGTGACTTAACTTCATTTGATCTTAAGATAAAATGATGACATCTATTATACTTAGGTTATATACGTGGAAGTTGTGTTATTGATTTTTCCCTATTGAATTATCAGTATTGAGCATATATTTGATGTTGCGAGATTGTTTCTAAAAGAGGTCAACATATCTATAGCCATGATGTCAAATTCAAGGAATTCTATTACACCTCTATATGTATTGTTTGATCTATGTGTTATGATATAAGTAGTTGAACAGAGATGTACTTAAAAATTTATCTATGAAACTGTAGATAGAGACAGTGGTGCTCAAAGATGTGAGCACTTTTTTCCAGCTGTCCACCCGTCACTTCAAGACTGAATAGAAATGCATTCTAAGTTGCTGAAGGTGCATATTTTTCACCATTGGACATTGTTCATTATACAAATTGTCTCTCACAGGAAGAATGGCACTGTAGATAGAAAATTTTGTTTTGGTTTTTTCATCAAGGGTGATCTAAGCAATACTATTAGATGCTAAGAAGAAAGCAAACAAATGCTACTCATCCTTTTGGTTTGGATGCCTTTAGATGCTTGATTGTTTGGATGGCTTATTTTCCTCTGTGTGTGTTGATTCATGTAGTCATTATTTGTGCTACAAAGATTTTTGCACCATGTTGTATCAGGGGGGATTTTATCTTTGCAGTCATACTCAATATTTTTCATGGTTCTTGGTTTTCCTAGACCAGGGAGTGGTTTGGTAGATTGGACTCCAGGGGTGCAACCCAACTGCAGTATTCAGTTATACTGTGCAATGCTTAGTATAAGAATATGAGCTAATGTTCTAAACTCTAAAATTGAAGACTATTCCTTTACTTGGTAGAAAAGTGGCCAAACATTCAGAATATTTCTCTTAGTGTGTTTTCTCCCTTTTCAGAGGCTTACCCTCTTCCATGGCATGCTTGCATGGAAAATAGTAAACAAGAATAGACAAATGATTATTCATAACTTTACGTGTTGTTTGAATGTGAATTTCCAAATTACATCAGGCATTCTTTGTGGTCATCCATTGTTTTCAGGCAATGGCTCTCTTTTTGTAATTTAGATAATTTATTGCATCCACTATCAAGGTAAAATTTTCCTTGTTACTTCGCAGAAAGTGGTAAGCTTTTTAATCGCTTTGTCCATTATTTTTAATGTTGTTCTTTGGTGTCTTACAAGATTATTAGTGTACCGGATTTATTAGGGTTAGGACATAGGCAACTAGTTTTTCTATAACTCAGGTCTATCAGGATTTGTTAAAACTTCAAAGATGGGTAATGTAAAGCCAAGGCCAGACTATCTTAGTACTGTGATTGTCTATTTAATAGTATTGCTTGTTATAATTTGTCACTAGTTTTTCATTATTCTATTCTCTTTAATGTTGTTGCTTTCTCTTGTTCTATTTGGCATATAAAATCAAAATCTTTTTAACACTCTTCTATTTTGGTTTAGGAGTGGGCCTTTAACCACACAGAGAAGTCGTCCATTCTCTGTTGTTTCATCCACCAAGGTATGTAGTAATTTATTGGATGAGAACCTACTTGTGTTCGGAACATATTTTAACAATATATTTGTTATGTAGGTCAATGGACCTATAAAGAAAATACCATAGACACTTGATTCTCTTTTTTCAAACATGAAGGAGAAAAGGATGAGGGCACAATAGGATAAAATAGGAGGTAGACAAACAAGCTATGTTATTTAACAAAGAAACTTTGGAGGTTGGCAAAGGAAATTTTTTGGTTACCAAAGAAATTTCATGGGATGACAGAGATCAAATTAATCTATAGTGGCATGAATTGTACTAATAACATCCCTTTGAAATGAAGTGGATGCTAAATTGGTTACGAGGTGTTCCTGGTCCATGCTGGAGCCTATTCTAGGAAAAAATACGGAGGAGATGTGTTAAGTGGCACAAAATGATAGCTGCAACGTATCAGGCCTTCCAAGATTAAGCATATGGTATTTTGAGATTTTTTTTGTTAAGAAATCTATTTGTTTTATAGGTATTTTCTAGACTGATATTTTTTTACAGAAGTATTCTTTGTCAGTGAACAAAGCTATATGTTAAAAGCGTGTGTGAGTTTTTGTATTGCGGAGCTTTACTAGTAAAGCATTCATTACAGGAAACCTAAACTCGCACCAACAAATTGTTGGTGATTCATATACCACCTCTTTTTAAGGTTGTAGAAATGATTAATACAAAACTTTAGGTTTATAATTATTCATGATCTGTTGATGACATCAGAGTCTTTGCTCATCATACACCTTGGTACATGGTTCAGCAATAGATTTCATGACATTCCTTTTGGCATATACAGGTCAAAGATATGATGCCATGCTAGAATTATTTATGTATTGAGTACTTAAAATACAGATCATAAAACCAGTGCAAAATTCAAATCTATGACCGCTCTCGTCTAATGTGGTGCATTATAGAATAGTTTGGTTACGATTGTGCATATTCCATTTCTTGACCAGATTTTTCGTTGTTTATTGGCAATTGACAAGGTCCATTACAACTACTACTAATGGGATATCTATCAATTATAAGTGTTTTATATACTTTTTCAAACCATGCTTGCGTAATTGCATCTTTTATCTTTTCGTTTTAGTTTAAATCTTTTAAGTCTATATAGCCTTTTGTTCTACTTTTCCGAGTTGTTTGGTTGGTAGCACTTTTTCAAACCATGTTGTTTGCTTATTTGCAACTTTTCTCGTTTTTATGCAATTTAAATACTCTTTTCTTAGTTTTAGATCTTGTTAAGAGTAAGATTCTTGGAATAAGTGTGACTTTTCTTTAGGGTGTTTAGATCTTCTTAAGTGTAATATTATTGAGTAACAATCATTTCTCCAAACACTTAAGCTATATCCAACATACTTTTTTAAATCTATTTCTAAACCATAAACCCACAAATTCATTTCTCGAAACACTTAAGCTATATCCAATATACTTTTTTAGATTTACTTCTAAAACCATAAACCCACTGATTCACTTCTCCAAACACTTAAGCTATATCCAATATACTTTTTTATATTTACTTCTAAAACCATAAACCCACTGATTTTATCAAGACTATTTTTACAACTTTTGCTTTTAGATAGAAAAAGATTTACTTTTCTTTTAACTCGCAAAAATAAATTTATCGATGTAATGTTTTGTTTCAGATATAGATATATAAAACACTTTTTTTTTAATTTTTTCCCTATGTATTATTAATCTTAATATTTGAAGTGCTCTTGTTAACGAGATCCTAACAAGAGATCCTTTGATTATTAATTTAATTTATAAACATTTTAAATTTTTCCATTTATAAAACTAAAATCTTAATTTTTATGAAGTCCGTGAACGTACCTAATTAGCTTCTAATTGAGCGATTAGACTAATGCTATATTATATCCTCCTAAAGATTATTGTCATGATATGTTTGATATTGAATGTTGATCCATGAACTGTTTGTTTGGTATGCATATTGGCGACCAGTTTAGAAAAAGGGTTGGTGACATTAACCAATGAATTTTACTTATAATTGTATTGAAAAATTAAAATCTATCTTAGCTAGTGTTTCAAAAGATATATTTTTTTCATTGTTTGGTTTGTGCCTTCAGTTTTCAAAAGCTTTCAGAAAGTTCTATGGTCAAGAAAAGCATGGGGCAAACATTGCTGCAGTTGAGCCATCCAAGGCTCCTGGAGGTTCACATGAGAATTGCATAATGTATTGACCCTCATCTTTATTAAAACGTTTTTACATAATTCCACCAATTGTTTCCATAATAGAATATCAAAATTCTTAGTAAACAATTTTGCATGGTACTAATTACCTTTGTGTATTTCAGGTGCATTTTACCACTACCATACCTAGGGGAAATCACAATAAAGCATTTCAATACCTTAGTTATTTTCTTCATCCCTAGATATACGTCAAAGGCATCATTGTCTAATATAGTATGAAGAGCCTGTTGCTGAGGCTTTGCCATTGAGTATGATGAGCCTGTTTCCGAGGCTTTCAAGCTGCTAAGTATGGGTTAATTGAATATGTTGTGGGATCTAAGTATGGATTAAAATCCAAGTACAAGTGGGATGGTTTATCCATTGTAATATTTTGAAAATTCATCGATGTACTAGATGATTTTCATGTAAAGTTATATGGAGATAGTTTTTGAGAAAACTCATATTTATTGTAATACTTTGACATTTCATATAATATAATATGTGCAGTTTAAAACTTATATGGTTTTACTTTATATTATTGATAAATGTTGTGATTAACTAAGTAATGCGACATTAGATAATTCACATGTGTATTAGATGATGATAAATAATGTATGATTCTTTTTTTAATTTAAACATAATATCATATTAAAAATTTATATTGATTAATAATTGACACCATTAAAACTACTAAAATATAATAACGACGCATAAAACGACAAAAAATGACTAAATTAGTGACCAATAAATGAGATTAATGACCAAAATTCACATATAAAATGACAAAAAATTGAGAGATATGTGACCAAACAATGAGATATAAATGACCAAAAAAGACCAAAATCGCATATCAATGACCCAAAAACAGTTTTGGTGGCTAATTTACGGTCTTTTATTACGCGACCAAATTTGGTCATATTCTAGTTTGTCATGTGGTCATTAATTTGGTCATATATTTGGTGATTGATTCAAATATATGACCAAATTAATGACCAAATATATGAACAAATTAATGAACAACTGACAATCTATAAATGACCAAAATAAAAATGACCAATTTTGGTAACGTAATAAAATACTGTAAATTAGCCACCAGCGATCACCAAACCAAAAGTGGTCATTGATATGTGGATTTTGCTCATTTTTTCGTCACTAATCTCTCATTTTCCACTAGTGGTTACTCTACGCTATTTTGATCATCCAACCAGATTAGATAGCCGAAGAAATGGACGAATGGAAAAATGATGAAAAAATATGGACTTTTATTCAAAAGTTGGAGTAGGATCCCAGTTCCTCTAATACATTTAGGTCGAAAGATGACTTTCTATGGTACATGGATCGCTTATATCTTTGTAAGAGTTCCCAGCTCAAGCAAAAGGTACTTTTGAATTCCACTCCTCACTGATAAGAGGGCACTCAGGTTTCTTAAAAACCTACCATGGGGTAAAGAAATATTTTTTTTGGGATGGTCTTCAAACTGACGTTCAAAAATTTCTGACATAATGTTTTGTTTTCCAACAAAATAAAGGGGAAACAATTAATACCAATGTTCTCCTACAATCACTTTCCATTCCAAGCCAAAGGTGGATAGAGGTCTCGATGGATTTTATCATAGGTTTACCAAATTCTAAAGGAAAGAGTGTCATCATGGTGGTTGTTGATAGACTTACTTAATATGCACACTTTTGTGCACTATATCACCCCGTCAAAGCAAGCATGGTTTCCAATTCTTTTATGGATACAGTACATAAACGACATGGTACTCCAAATATTATAGTAAGTGACAGGGATCCCATTTTCACTGAAACTTTTTGGACCAAATTATTTTCTTGTTTAGGTACTCAAATGGCTCATAGCTCATTTTATCACCCTCAATATGATGGACAAACAAATGTAGTAAACAAATGTTTGAAAGGATATCTTTGATGCTTTGCAGCTGATAAACAAACAAAATGGGTCAAGTGGTTATCCTTGGAAGAATGGTGGTATAAAACTTCCTTCCATACATCATCAAAAATGACCCGTTTTATGGCACTTTATGGCTATCATCCACCATCCATCACATCTTTACTAAGAGACTCCTCTAAGGTTCAAGCAGTGGAAGACCATATGGAGCATCAACAACAAGTTATTCAACACTTAAAGGAAAACCTGAGTCTAGCAAAAAATTGAATGAAACAACAAGCAAATCAACACTGTAGTTAATGAAGCTTTAATATTGGGGATTGGGTGTTTTTAAGACTACAACAATACAAATAGATGCCCTTAAAGAACACTAAGAAGGATAATAAATTATCACCAAAATACTATGGTCCCTACAACATGTTACAAAATATTGGTAGTATTGCCTACAAATTGAAACTACCTGCATCTTCATGAGTCCATCCAGTTTTCCATGTTTCCTCTTTAAAAAGGTAATCAGTGACAAGATACCAGTTCAAGCAATATTACCAGAAGTTGATGAGGAAGGAAAAATCATCTTGGATCCCAAAGAAATTTATGAAATACGAACTAGATAGCTTCGAAATCGAGCAATTTTAGAGTATCTCATTAAATGGAAGAACTTTCCCATGGAAGATTCAACATGGGAATATGAGTCATTTATACAGCAACATTCATAACTACTTTAGCGTTGAGGACAAAACTTTTTGAAGGGGAGGGGCACGTTAAGCCCTTAATGGAGACACATTACAACATATAGTGTGGCGCATTAATCCCTATATTGTGGTGCATTACATATTATAGATGTCGGCTTGGGTCTATTAGTGGGTCTTACACTTATCCAATAACTAAACATCCATTATATGAACTTGATCACTATATAATTATCATATTTTCCTACTACAACTTATATGATTATTCAACCAGTTACTTATTTGTATATTGATACTAGTGTACATGTGCAAAGTGTGCTTGCGTGGCCAGCGCATGCACAGGTCATAAATGTACTATAAGAAACCATCATCTCACATAGGCATACCTGCTATTTAATAATAATACACATTCATGAAAGTAGTGCACATACATAAATATAACATCGTTATCTTAGCGTCCTTAGTTAGTTAATAGTTAACCCCTTTAAGATTCATATCATTATATTTGTGTGTATATTTAGTTTAATTAATCAAGCATGACATGTTTCTATGGTGACTTTATGGCATTTCCACAACATCTACAATGCTCCATGTGAACGCATTAACATATTCCAACCGTCAACACACTGGGGACACGTGTTTAACATGCATGTTGGCTTCCAAGATGGACATTGTATTTAATTTTTGGTACTTTCTCATTATTGCAACATGGTTTCCACCTTTTCACCTACTAGTGCGTTTGCAAAGCTCATTATTGAGATGGGGTTTTGTCTCTGCGAGGCCAGAGCTCGGTTCTTATGGATGGCTCGGTTCTTATGGATTTTGGTATGTATTAACAACATAACAATCTCCTATTAATATTTTTCAAGTTGTGACGTAGTGGCGAGGCACTAGTTTTTCATTATGTCAGAGCTAGACTTGCCCTTTCACTTCTTATTCAAGCGTTTTTTGTTGTTGGTGTTTCCAGTTTTCAATTTTAAATTTGTTTTTTTATTAAGGCGTGGATTTGGATATGATGGTTTGAAGGATCAAATCCCATTATGGCTCTTGTTTAGCGATACTAAGGTAAGCATTGTTTGATTTAATTTTGTTATTAGTTTTTTTTATGCAGTATTTGTTTATTTCTCACAATTTCTAACTCTATT
This sequence comes from Pseudotsuga menziesii, assembly GCA_001517045.1. Lineage (NCBI taxonomy): Eukaryota > Viridiplantae > Streptophyta > Pinopsida > Pinales > Pinaceae > Pseudotsuga > Pseudotsuga menziesii. The sequence continues at coordinate 135,784 of LPNX010694806.1, forward strand.
TATTTTGAAAATGTTTGCAGGTTAAACCCTACTTCGTTCAAAGAATGAATTAGTTGCTTGGTGGGAGGGTTTTGGATTCCACTCTCTTCAGTAAGCCACCATGTTAAGCCCTTAATGATGACACATTACACCATATAGTGTGGCACATTACTCCTTATATTTTGGTGTATTACATATTATATATGTCGGATTGGGTCTATTAGTTGTTATTGTACACCTTTATATCCTATATATAGGGAGATATTCTCATTTTTGGCATCATATTATCTTATCTTGTCTGGTGTATTCGTTACATTGTGTAAGGAGGTTTCTCCCTCGAAGAGGATTGATATTTATCTTTTTTATTCATTGTTAAGGTGTGGATTAATCTCTTATTTTCTATTTCTATTATTTTTATGCTATTTCTCACACTTGGTTGCATAACATTTGGTATGAGAGCTCTTTGGACATTTCTTTTACATTGTCAAAGTTGGAATATATGATTAAAGGAAATGTGGAAATTAATGACTTTGCTAAATTGGAAAAGAAGATCACTACTAAAGAGTATCTCAAAGGGATGGCTGGTAAAGAAGATCTTCAAGACTTGAAGGAGTTTACAAAGGATATAAAGTATAACTTTATTCCTCATTTATTTTCTCAAGAAGAGGATAAGGTGGAAAAATATGACTTATTCCAGTCATGTATAAAGAAAATTGAAAAACAATTAGAGAGTAGGAAGTTGGAGTCTTCAAAAGTTGATGATTCACTACAACATATTGGGTTCAATTAAGGTCCAAGAAACTAATTTATCCCCAAGATTGGAATGAGAAATTTTGATGGCAAGGATCGAATCACATGATTTTTCAGATGAAGCAATTCTTCAACCTATGCCAGGTGCCCATTATGGGAAAGGTAACTATTGCATCCTTGTATTTAGAACATCATCAATTTGTATGGTGCCAATGGATGTGTGACCGTAAAAATGTCTCTATTATCTCTTGGTCTATATTCACAGAAGAATTTATTGCACATTATGGGGATATAAATAGAAACTCCTTCTTCAGTCAGTTGGTAAATATCAAGCAAAACGGTTTAGTTACAGAGCACATTAAGAAATTCCAACAGCTAAGTCTTAGAGTGAAGAATATTTCAGAAGATAATTTGTTAGATATCTTTATTTGAACTTTGAAAGATAACATTCAACGTGAGGTGTGTCTCTATGAACCATCATCCCTAGAGAAGGATTTCATTATGAAAAGGAAGGTTGAAAATAAAAATATGGAAATGACTACTAGAAAGGCCTTCTCCAACACATAGAGAAAATAATGGTCCTTCTTCAAAACCACCGCAAAGGATGATACCCCAACAATTAGAAGAAAGAAGAGAAAAAGGATTATGATTTAATTGTGATAGCAAGTATAGTAAGGGGCATAGGTGAAACAATAAGAGATTATTCTACATAGATTATTAAGAAGAAGAATGAAAATAAGAGAAAGCATCTCAAGAAGAGGTGACTTCAGAATAAATAGAAGAGGCTAATTAATAAGAAATTAATCCCACCATATCTTGTCATGCATTGGATGGAATTAGCAGTCCTCAAACTCTCAAGATAGAATGATACATAAGAAAAAGAAGGTAACAATGTTGATTGATTATGGTAGTACTCATAATTCATTCACTCTAAATTATCCAAATTTCTTAATTGCTTTGTTTATCCAGCACCAGAGATTCAAGTAATGATTGCAAATGGAGGAACTATAAATTGCTCAAGGAAATTCCATAATATCAATATGGCTATGGGGGAATATGTATTGTATAGTCCAATGATTTTTATCCTAATGGGTGGTGCTGATATTATCTTAGGTTTCCAATGGTTACAATCATTGGGAACAATGGCTTTGAATTTTCAAAAAAAAATCATGAAATTTTCATGCAAAGGTAAAGAATATGAGTTAAATGGCATCACAAGAAAACCAAGCAAGGTGATAATCTCTAATGGTATGACAAACTTGTTAAAAAGGGACATCAAGGTGTAGTTGTACAATTATGCTCATTATATGTTCAAACCTCAAAGTTCCCTATATCCCAGATCTCCAAATGGTCACTAATAAGCATTCCATGGTATTTGAAGATATTCCCAAAGGTCTTCCACCTATTCGCAACTTTGATTATGTTATCCACTTAATTCCATACAATGTTCCTCCTAACATTAGACCTTACCGATATCCCTATAGCCAAAAGAGTGAAATTGAGTGTATGGTTGTTGAAATGTTAGAGGCTGGCATGATTAGGCCTAGCTAAAGTTCTTACTATGTACCAGTAGTAATGGTACCCAACCCAGATGGATCATGGCGTATGTGTCCCTATTATAGAGAGCTCAACAAGATAACCATTAAAGATAAGTTTCCCATTCCTGTCATTGATGAATTGATAGAAGAATTACATGGAGCATTTGTCTTCACAAAGTTGGATCTTAGTTTCAGGTATCATCAGATTTGAATGAAGGATGAAGACATCCCCAAAATAGCATTCAGAATTCATGAAGGTCACTATGATTTTTTGGTCATTCCATTTGGTCTAACAAATGCACCTTCCACATTTTAAGGTTTGATCAATTCTATTTTCATGCCTTTCCTTAGAAAATTTGTGCTGGTATTCTTTGATTATATATTAATCTATAGTGAGTCTTGGGAAGAAAATGTTCAACATGTTCATAAGGTAATACAACTACTAAAGGAGAAAGAATTGTATGCAAAATCCTCAAAATGTTTCTTTGGGATAAAGGAGGTAGAGTATATGGGTGATATTGTATCTCATGAAGGTGTCAAGGTAGACCCTAAAAAAATTAAATCCACGATGGAATGGTTGATTCCCAAAACCTTGAAGAATATTCAAGGATTATTAGGTCTCACAGGGTACTACGACAAGTTTGTTTACAACTATGGAAGAATAGAATGTCCTCTAAAAACGTTACTGAATAAAGATTCATTTTCTTGGACTCGAGAGGAAACTCAATCCTTTCAACAAATCAAAGAGGCTATGTGTAAATCTCTTGTTTTGGCGACACCAGACTTGACAAAAACCTTTCTTATGGATTATGATGCATCGGGAAATGGAATTGGAGTTGTACTAATGCAAGAAGGAAACCCTCTTTCCTTCACAAGTCCTTCAATCAAGGGAAATAACATTAAAAATCCCATTTATAAGAAGTAAATGTTGGCAATACTACATACCTTGAAGTAATCGTGCCCATACTTTATAGGGAGACATTTCAAGGTTAAAAATGATCATGATAGCCTTAAATACTTCTTGGAACAAAGGATATCTTTATAAGAGAAACAAAAATGGGTGACAAAGATGTTGGGATATGAATTTGAAATCATCTACAAAAGGGGAAGCAAAATTTTTCCATAGATGCACTCTCTACGAAAGATGGGGATGTTGAAGCGTTCACTAGTACAAAATGAGAGATTAGTGACCAGGAGACCAAAACTTTTGGTCACCACAACTTTTTTCAAGGGATAAATGACCAAAATTGATCAATTTAAGTGACCTAACTAAAAAATACCAAGATAAATGACCATTTTTGGTCACAGAATAAAACCTGAACTAAAAAAGACCAAGATAAATGACCAAATTTGGTCATAGGATATCTAGACTAAAAATGACCATATAGCATTTGGTCATTTTTAGTTGTGTCACTTCGGCAATGGAAAATTCCAATTTTGACAATGAATTTATAGAATTTACTAGATTATAACACTGCGGATGGATTCAAAGCCTCTGAATCCATCCGCAGTGTTAGAATTTAGTAAATTGTAGACCACCTCATGTGTCACATCTCAAGATTAATGCATGACACAGATATGCACCACTTACTGCAACCACCCGATTCCATGGATTAACATTAAATGGATTATTTTGTAACATGATTTAGTGAATCAACATGACTAATAGGAAGTACATAGTGGTACTCATTATGTCCTGTGACCTCTACAAGTTCTCCTCTGACGTCCAACTACTGAAACTCCTCTGTAGATCACCTCCCATTATATTCTGCATGTGTCAAAATGAAGAATGTTTTGACGTGCATCCCATCTCCCTTAATTGGTGGCCACATGGCTTTTGAATTTCACAAACCCATCTAAATTCCAATGTGCCAAAACTCTCCCCACCATATATATATATATAGCCTTAACTTACTAATATATATATATAAGTTAATTTAATAACATAGAAATAATGGTATACTAGTTTTATATTATAAATAATATATAATAAATAACAATATATATATATATATATATATACAAGAAAATAAATATATTCATTTTCATTTAGAGTTGCCGCAAAACGATGAATTGGCACAATTGGGTAATTCCACAAGTGTGTTGCATAATTTGGAAAACCTCAAACCCTATACTTGGCATCTGAAGGGAAAGATAGAATGTAGAACAGACAAAGCTCATTGATTCATCAGAATTAAATTATTAAGCATCACTACACAGGAGCATATTGGAGTTTTTGTCCAAAGAGGTAAGTCGTTCTCAGATCTCGCAACCTCAGGGAATCAATAGTGGATCTTTCTACAACAAAAATTTGTTCGGAATTGAAAACCCTAATTTGGGCTCTTGATGAATTTTGCGTTTAAGAGGGTCTTGGGGTTTCCTCCGGGATATAAACTTTAAAAACCTTTCAGAGTTTGAATGACTTCGATTCTCATCTATGTCGAGTTCTCCCTTCAGGTAGTTATATCTAATGAATTCGATTCTCACCACTATTGAATGCTCCCTTGAGGTAGTTATATCTAATTTCAGTATTTCTTTCGTTCAATTTTTTACATTTTTATTGAACTATATTACCAAAGGATTGATGCCCTCAAAATTTTTCCAACAAATAAAAATAAAAACAGTATGAAAACGTTATAGCTCAACCACGGAGATGACCCGAACTATTCTATCCTTTCACATGCATAAAATCCAAACCATAGGCACCAACCAGTTCACCAAGAAAGCAAAGTGTGTTGTTTGCTTGACCTAATTCACCACAGCAAAAGACTACCAAGAGATTTGGTGATGATATATAATAGACAAATTATGATTATCGAGTCAAAGGTGGCTGCTAAATCTAACGACACCTAACTTTGGGAATAAAATGTAAATCATGTTCCTAAAATTGTTCTAATTGTTGGATCATATCACATGGAGGGCCATTGTGGATTGGATGGGGCATAATTGTAAAATGACAACAACCATCCCATTACCAACTAACCACTAGGATTTACTTTTGACCACCACAAACTCTCTATGTGTGTATATATATCTAGATATGTCCACACAGTCATACTCCATTCAAGACTTTTGGAAATTGAGTAGAGGATATACACTCTACAGCTGCTGCCACCATTTCCTTTGTAGGTCAGTTCTCCCTTCTAGTTCCATTTCATGTTTTTTATTCATACTTCAGAAGGTGAAGTTGAAAAAACTTCATCATTTGTTTTGCTGCATCCAAAGAACCCATGTGCACTCCACAGTTTAGGGTGATCTATCAACTCTATGCGTGTGATTCACAGAGAAACAATGAGTTGAATCTAGATTATGCATTGGTATATTGAATATTAACAGTTGTAAAGACTCATTTAAAATAGGGGCTTGAGTTCACAAAAATGAGTAATGTATCAAATATTGGAACTCAGATATGTATATTTAGATGTTTTTGTATTATCTTGTGAAGAGCTATAATCCCCAATTTTCATGTTTGTTTTAGGTAATTCTAAATGTTTTAGGTTGATTGGTGGGGAGTAATGGATCCTAACAACTCATCAATGCTATAGATTTTCTATTTTCGATATATTAGTGGGAACGTATTTCTTCCATGGAATTTGGACATGAACCTTCACAATGAAAACCTAGCATCTTTACTAATGTTAAAGTTCAAGGGTCTCTCCAATCACAACCCAAGATCTGTACTAGTGTTTTCGTTATCGTGTACAGACATTTGTTGTTAATTTGATTTGTAATTTTGATAGAAATATCCAATTTATATAGACAATTGTGTGAAGAATAATATGATTCCATAGTATTTTAGGTTTTTATTTGAGTGAACACTCAGGGTTCAAACATAACTGCATACATCCCTGATGATCATCATGTCTGGTGAGGTCTATACTGGCTTCCATGATGATCATCCTAGCTAGGGAGGCCTATACTGGCTCCCATGATGGCAGTGTATTCACTGAACTGGAAAAGAGGCTTAATATTCTCAAAAAAACCATGAAAATGATCTCTCAGCAAATTAAACCATATCTTTTCACCAATTTTAGAGTGGTGAGGGGCATGATTGCACAGAAAGTAGCGAGGTTCTCTGCAGCCTAATATGTGGGAGATGTATTCATGTAACGTGGGTAATGCTGATGTGGAAATTATAACCCACATCACAAAAGAATAATATGTTTAGTTATAAATAAAAATAAATAAAACCAGGAAAGATCTATTTTAAATCCAGGTCTATCAAGCACCGATGCATCCAATTATTGAGGAATACATTTTTTACACTAAATTTTTTACACATCTAAAAAAATTTACAGCTCAAGAAATTGGATCCCTCTTGGTGCTTGATAGATATGGGTTTAAGATGGATATATGCTAGTTTCATCATTTGGTTTCCCATGCTTTTGATGTTATCTCATAAAGATGTCTTAGACCTGCTTCAAGCTAATTTCCCTATCACTGATATGGTAGAAGTAGGATCCTTTCCACAAATATTGGAACTTTGCAGTCCAATCAAATGCTAGATAATCCCTCAGTCCATCCCTAATTTTTGATCATCGCAGTTTAGATGTTTAGGTGTGCACTATTTTTTGGGCATATTTAGCCCAGTCCTGTAGACCCATGTTGGTTCTATATCTTAGGTTGGTATGAATTTGCAGTAGGGGAGACTATAAAACAATATCTGTATCTATCCTTATAGCTGAATACTGGCCTATAAATATGCACCGAGTATAGTAATGTGAATTACCAGTGAGTTTGAACCCTTTTCCCTATGTAATGTGTTCAATGGACATGATTCAACTACATAATTCTTTGGTCAGTAGTCAGTACTCAAATAAAGTTATGTTAAAGTTCATATTAATAGGCTTGATTTAGCTAGTTGATGTTATGGTCTCATAGGCATGTTTGGTTCTGATTGGGATGTTGGAATCTTATCAACGTATACAATTAAAAATATTTTGTATTAGATATTCTTCAAAGTGCTCAATGCACCCATGATATTGTTTAAGATTTTACAAGCATCCATTTTTTGTCCCTTGACCAGGATTCAAAGTCGTTAAATCATGGCTTCCCATGTGGTTGGTTATCTCCGCATTGCTCCCAAGAAAGAACTCAAGTTTTCACTTGAATCATTTTGGAATGGAAAGAGCAGTGCAACTAACTTACAAAATGTAGAAAATAATTTGAGAGGTGCAACATGGAAGCAGATGGTTGATGCTGGTCTAACATAAATCCCAAGAAACACATTCTCCTACTATGATCAAGTCCTTGAAACAACTACAATGTTTGGGGATGTTCCTCCATGATATGTGTGGACTGGTGGTGACATTGGATTCGACACTTACTTCTCAATGGCATGCAAAAATGCTAAGCTTCCTGCTATGGAGATGACCAACTGGTTTGACACAAACTAGTATGTGGAGCACTACAAATTCTAGCAGGCTGTGAATATCATGACTTTACTAAGTTTATTTGTGAAATTTTGTTCATTGAAAGGCTTTAAACATAGATAAGCTTGGACTTTCCAGCACTTTTCACACAAAGTTGTGGATGAATACAAAGAGGCTAAAGAGGTTAGTATTATTCTTCATTTGACCACAATAACATTTAGATTCGAAGTAGGCTTTCTTATGGATTGTTCTTAGCTTCTCAAAATGAAAAGCACCCACTATTAAGTTTTTACTATTTGACTGAGAAATATCCCTACATTTTCCACATTTCATTGGCATGAAAGTCGTGGATGCTGGATTTTATGAGATTGTAGCCACTTTTAGAACGTACAATTAATGCTTGTTTTTGGAGTGCATATTGGTATTGAGACTGTACCTTTAATCATAGGTCATGTGTCATACTTGTTGTTATCAAAGCCTACAAAGGGTGTTCCTAAAACATTTTACATTCTATCTCTGATTGATGCAATTCTTCCAGTCTACAAGTAAGTTTTCACATAGAAGCCTCCTTACGTCATAAATTCCTGCAGTTGATATTGTAAGTAATGGTACAAGCTTACAAAAATTATTTTCTTTGTGTGATGGTTAATTTAGGGAGGTCTTAGGTGAGTTGAAGGAAGTTTGGGCAACACGGATACAGTTTGATGAACCCTCGCTTGTGATGGACCTTGAGGCTCATCACCTCGATGCCTTCTCTAAAGCTTATTCTTTCTTAGAGGAAGTACTTGTTGGGACCAAATTGCTTGTAGAAACATACTTTGTTGATATTCTTGTTAAGACCTGTAGGTAAGGTGGCATCCTTTGCATCTGTTTATGTAGATGATACCTCTCTTTTTATTTACATTATAAAAATTTTACTGCATTACTCTTGAAAACTGGTAGATAGTACTTGAACTCCAAAAATCACATAGTTTATCTTTAAGGATCTAAACTTTCTAATACCGTGAAATACACTATTTGCACCATCATTCATTTTCTCAAAAACAGTTAGATACTACTTGAATTCCAAAAGTTAGAATGTGGGTTTGGGAATTTAAATTTTCTAATACTGTGAGATATACCATTTAACTCGGGATCATCATACAGTTGAAGGATATATCTGCTATTGGGTTGGATCTAATACAAGGAACTAAAACACTCAACCTTGTCAAAACTATTGGTTTTCCTGGAGACAAATACATTTTTGCTGGAGTAATTGATGGACGAAACATATGAGCTAATGATTTGGCACAATTGTTTAGCATTTTAAAGGATCTTGAAACAACTATTGGTAAAGCTATGTGTGCAACATGCACACTATTTGGACTGAGAAATTGCATATGATTTCTATTTAATCTAAGAATGCCATCTATTTGCATTGCAGGAAGAATAGTTGTCTCCACCTCCTGTTCTCTTCTCTATACAACTGTGGATTTAGTAAATGAGACAAAACTTGATAATGATATTAAGTCCTGGCTTGCATTTGCTGCACAAAAGGTAGTTGAATTAGTAACTCTCTCAAAAGCATTGATTGGTCAACCAGATCAAGTAAAATTCTTGATATTTTTGCGACTTGCATATCGTTGATTACTGTTAGAATTATTTGTGAAGACAATGTTATTGCAATTACAAGATGGAAGACATTTCCTATAGGCATGAAGACCATGGCCTAGGGGGTAACTACAGTCTAGGTTTTTGAAGTTTTGAACTCAAGGGTTGGTTGTTACTTGCATCTAGAATCTGCCCTTTTTTCCATCTAAGCATTATTTTCATACTGAAGTTTTTGTATTCTAGAGAATTTTATTTAAAAATCTAAGTCTATCTAAACATAGTCATTTTTTCGCAGGTATATTTTGCTACTAATGCAGCTGCTATATATTCAAGAAATACCTCTCCTAAAGTGAACAATAAGGCAGTAGAAAAATCTGTATGCTGACAAATGTTCTGTTCCTAGTGTTTGGTTAGTATTATCTTCAATTTGTTAATTGTTTCCTTTTTCTCTTGCTATCTTATACTTATTAATATAGTAAGTCTACATAGTACAAATAGTAAGCCCCTTTTTGAATGAACTAAAAGGATATTTTCAGATCTTATGAGTGCATTACCTTTAACATTCTGTAGATGGCTAATTGCCAACCATTATGTACAATATTTTAAGTAGTATGTTGAAATTACAGGATGAAGCTTTAAAATGTACCGATCACTGGTGAGCTACACCTGTCATTGCTCGTTTAGATGAACAACAAAAAAAATTGAACCTCCCAATTCTTCCAACAACCACAATTGGGTCCTTTCCTCAGACAGTAGAACTTCGCAGAGTTCGCCGTGAATACAAATCAAACAAGTATGTTATATTGGACAGATGAAAGTTTTTAAAATATATTGTATAAGGCTTAGATCAAACAAGTATGTTTCGCCAATAGTTTTTCCATTGTATGCCAAAATGGATGTCTAAGATGGTATAAGTTTTTAATTTGTAACAGGATTTTAGAAGTAGATTACATTCAGTCCATTCAGCAGGAAATCGCAGAAGTGGTTAAAATGCGGGAAGATCTCGACATCGATGTTCTTGTGCATGGTGATCCTGAGGTGGGTGCTGCATTGATATGGGTGAAACCATCAAACCTCATTTTATGTTATGATGGAAGTTAATTATTTGTCTTATCTATTTCCGCAAATAAATGACATGGTAGAATATTTTGGGGAACAAATTCAAGGATTTGCATTCACAGTAATTGAATGGGTATAGTCTTATGGTTCTCGTTGTGTGAAGCTACCGATTATTTATGGAGATGTCAGCCAAGCAAAACCATTGAATTTTTTTTGGTCAAAGTATGTCCAGAGTTTGACTTCCCGCCCTATGAAGGGTATGCTTACAGGACCTGTGAAAATTCTGAATTCGTCCTTTGTAAGAGATGATCAACCCAGGTAAGGGTGGCCAACTCTTCACCACAATTGCTTGATATTGTTCTAGTTGAATCTCCACTTGTGATCCCAGTTCATTTTCCCCCTTTATTGAATTTTCAGACCTTGATTTCATCCTTTTGATTCAAGTGCCTTATATATGTCTCGTAGGTTGGAAACTAGCATGCAAATTATAGTAGCCATCAAAGAGGAGGTTGAATATTTGGAGTCATCTCGTATTCAGGTATGCCTTTGCAATTGCTCAATCTAAAATCTTTCCAACTTGTTTATTTAAAGAAACCTTAGAAATAGAGGTGAACGGATAACTATGAAACATCATCTAACTTAGGAAAGACTGATGGTAGCACATGCCACTCCCTATTTCTCTATTATTTGTAAATCCCCTTGCACCCTGAAGACCCCTGAATGGAACTATTGCAGAAGGAACTCTTCTGCTACTGTCATTAAGGCTTCTGCTTTTACAACTTTTGCTTTTAGCTAGAAAAAGATTTACTTTGCTTTTAACTCGCAAAAATAAATTTATCGATGTAATGTTTTGTTTCAGATATAGATATATAAAACACTTTTTTTAATTTTTTCCCTACTTTGTATTATTAATCTTAATATTTGAAGTGCTCTTGTTAACGAGATCCTCACAAGAGATCCTTTGATTATTAATTTAATTTATAAACATTTTTAATTTTTCCATAATAAAAGTAAAATCTTAATTTTTATGAAGTCCGTGAACGTACCTAATTAGCTTCTAATTGAGTTATTAGACTAATTCTATACTATATCTTCCTAAAGCTTCTTGTCATGATATGTTTGATATTGAATGCTGATCCATGAACTATTTGTTTGGTATGCATATTGGCGACCAGTTTACAAAAAGGGTTGGTGACATTAACCAATGAATTTTACTTATAATTGTATTGAAAAATTTAAATCTATCTTAGCTAGTGTTTCAAAAGATATATTTTTTTCATTGTTTGGTTTGTGCCTTCATTTTTTAGAAACTTTCAGAAAGTTCTATGGTCAAGAAAAGCATGGGGCAAACATTGATGTAGTTGAGCCATCCAAGGCTCCTGGAGGTTCACATGAGAATTACATAACGTATTGACCGTCATCTTTATTAAAACATTTTTATAGAATTCCACTAATTGTTTCCATAATAGAATACAAAACTTCTTAGTAAACAATTTTTCATGGTACTAATTACCTTTGTGTATTTTAGGTGCATTTTACCACTACCATACCTAGGGGAAATCACAATAAAGCATTTCAATACCTTAGGTATTGTCTTCATCCCTAGATATACATCAAAGGCATCATTGTCTAATCTAGTTCATTGTTTTTCTGCTTTACAAGTGATATTTTTTTATTGGATTTAGCAGGAGTGAAATTATCTAAGTGGGCCATTGAGTATGAAGAGGCCGTTGCTGAGGCTTTGCCATTGAGTATGAAGAGCCTGTTGCCGAGGATTTCAAGCTGCTAAGTATGGGCTAATTGAATATGTTGCAGGATCTAAGTATGGCTTAAAATCCAAGTACAAGTGGGATGATTTATCCATTGTAATACTATGAAAAGTCATCGATGTACTAGATGATTTTCATGTAAAGTTATGTGGAGATAGTTTTTGAGAAAACTCATATTTATTGTAATACTTTGACATTTCATATAATATAATATGTGCGGTTTAAAACTTATATGGTTGTATTTTATATTATTGAGAAATGTTGTAATTAACTAAGTAATGTGACATTAGATAATTTGCATGTGTATTAGATGATGATAAATAATGTATGATTCTTTTTTTAATTTAAACATAATATGATATTAAAAATTTATATTGATTAATAATTGACACCATTAAAACTACTAAAATATAATAACCACACATAAAACGACAAAAAATGACTAAATTAGTGACCAATAAATGAGATTAATGACCAAAATTCACATATAAAATGACAAAAAATTGAGAGATACGTGACCAAACAATGAGATATAAATGACTAAAAAACGACCAAAATCGTATATCAATGACCCAAAAACGGTTTTGGTGGCTAATTTACGATCTTTTATTACACGACCAACTTTGGTCATATTCTAGTTTGTCATGTGGTCATTAATTTGGTCATATATTTGGTGATTGATTCAAATATATGACCAAATTAATGAATAAATGACAAGCTATAAATGACCAATTTTGGTAGCGTAATAAAAGATCGTAAATTAGCCACCAACTATCGTCGAACCAAAAGTGGTCATTGATATGTGGATTTTGGTCATTTTTTTGGTCACTAATCTCTCATTTTCCACAAGTGGTTACTCTATGTTATTTCAATAATCCAACCAGATTGGATGGCCGAAGCAATGGACGAATGGAAAAATGATGAAAAAATATGGAAATTTATTCAAAAGCTGGAGCAAGATCCTAGTTCCTCTAATACATTTAGGTGGAAAGATGACTTGCTATGGCACACATATCGCTTATATATTGGTAAGAGTTCCTAGCTCAAGCAAAAGTTAATTTTGAATTCCACTCCTCATCAATAAGAGGGCACTTAGGTTTCTTAAAAACCTAGCACAAGGTAAAGAAATATTTTTTGGGGGATGGTCTTCAAACTAACGTTCAAAACGTTCTGACATAATGTTTTGTTTTCAAACAATTAATACCACTGGTCTGCTACAATCACTTTCCATTCCAAGCCGAAGGTGGACAGAGGTCTCGATGGCTTTTATCATAGGTTTACCAAATTTTGAAAGGAAAGAGTGTCATCATGGTGGTTGTTGATAGACTTACTAAATATGCACACTTTTGTGCACTATCTCACCCCTTCAAAGCAAGCAGGGTCTTCAATTCTTTTATGGAGACAGTACATAAACTACATGGTACTCCAAATATTATAGTAAGTGACACGGATCACATTTTCACTAAAAAGTTTTGGACCAATTTATTTTCTTGTTTAGGTACTCAACTGGCTCATAGCTTATCTTATCACCCTCAATCTGATGGACAAATAAATATAGTAAAAAAATGTTTGCAAGGATATATTTGATGTTTTGCAGCTGATAAACAAACAAAATGGGTCAAGTGGTTACCCTTGGAAGAATGGTGGTATAAAACTTCCTTCCATACATCATAAAAAATGACCCAATTTATGGAACTTTATGGCTATCATCCACCGTCCATCACATCTTCACTAAGAGACTCCTCTAAGATTCAAGCAATGGAAGACCACATGGAGCATCAACAACAAGTTCTTCAACACTTGAAGGATAACCTAAGTCTAGCAAAAAATTGAATGAAACAAAAAGCAAATCAACACCGTAGTGAATGAAGCTTTAATATTCATGATTGGGTGTCTTTAAGACTACAACCATACAAATAGATGCCCCTAAAGAACACTAAGAAGGATAATAATTTATCACCTAAATACTACGGCCCCTACAAGGTGTTACAAAATATTGGTAGTATTGCCTGCAAATTGAAACTACCCGCATCTTCACGAGTCCATCTAGTTTTCCATGTTTCCTCTTTAAAGAAGGTAATCAGTGACAAGATACCAGTTCAAGCAATATTAATAGAAGTTGATGAGGAAGGAAAAATCATCTTGGATCCCAAAGAAATTACTGAAATACGAACTAGACAGTTTTGAAATTGAGCAATTTTAGAGCATCTCATTAAACGGAAGAACTTTCCTGTGGAAGATTCAACATGGGAATATGAGTCATTTATACAACAACATTCATAACTAATTTAGCGTTGAGGACAACACTTTTTGAAGGGGAGGGGCACGTTAAGTCCTTAATGGAGACACATTACAACATATAGTGTGGTGCATTACTCCCTATATTGTGGTGCATTACATATTATAGATGTCAGCTTGGGTGTATTAGTGGGTCTATTAGTTATTATTGTACACCTTTATCTCCTATATATAGGAAGGATGTATTCTCATTTTAGCCATCAAGTATATTATCTTGTCTTGTGTACTCATTGTGTAAGGAGGTTCCTCCCTTGAAGAGGATTGATATTTATCTTTTTTATTCAATGTTAAGGCATGGATTACTCTCTTATTTTCTATTTCTACTCTTTTTATGGTATTTATGGAACTTGGTTGCATAACACACCAAACTTGGTCTCATTCCAAGGAATTTGTGAGGGTTAAAGGGAGAAGTTCCGTGGGAGGTTAAGCGTATTGATTTTTATTTTTCTTACGTTAATCTCTGCAATGTTTTTGGGTTATCTTCCTTTGTTGGTCATGTGGTGCTATTGTTCATCATTTTTGGGTTTCCTATCATTTCCTTATAGACTCCAGATGATTGAGGGTTATATGGCACTATTCTTTAGCGTAGAGGTTTTTCAAATGTATTCATATGATCCTTTTGAACATGATGTTTTAATCCTTTAGGTTTTTAAATGTGTATGTAAGTGTGTTGTGAATAAAATCTAGAGGGGTTTTAAGCCCCGTTCTCTTTGTTTGAAGAGTTTTGGATATTGTTTAAGTTCAGGGTTTATAAATGTGAAATTTGGGTGTTAAAACCTCTTTTGATTAGATGGTTTATTTTATTATTAATAATGCGTTGTAAATGGAATTAAGGAAATGTGCATGGATTTTGATTACAATCTAGACTATGTGGTTAACAGTTTTGTATGTCTTTTTTATTTTTGCGATCAAAGTTAAGAGGAAATATAAAGATGAATTATTTTCTATAATCTAGGTTAATTGTTTATTCTAGTATATTCGACAAGGGTGGAAGTCCTAAAAGTATGTATCTTTCGATTGTTACAGAGTTATGGGGTGGTATAAAGATACATTATTTTTATTTATAAATTGAAAATTGAATTATCAATGGCCATAAAAGCAGCTTGTTTTGGAAGATTAAGGTTTATGAATTTCTCAATATATATATATATATATATATATATATATATATATATATATTGGTTTGCATCCTATTTAGAATTTGGGTAAATTTAAGAATGTGAGCACTCTATTGTCAAGCTATTATTTAGCATGTTCAGATTTTATTAATTGTCAGTTCTTTGTGGTTATTAACCTGAGGGTTTTTATAGAGGAAATGTGAATGAAGTGGGATGAATGTATCCATTATGTGTGTGATTTATAATTTCTATGCATTAATTTTTTTTACATCTCATTCTATTACAAACAACCTATATGGAACTAGGTTTAAATTTGGATTTGTATATTATTATAGACAAGTCTACTAAATATAGGATTTATTAGCACTTCTTAGGGTTCATTGTTTATCTTAACTAATTGAAACTTACAACAGTAATTTTCTTCTTACAAATTCATATATATATATATATATATATATATATATATATATATAAGTTTATTTTACGAAGCATAGCAAATGAAACAAAGGGTATGAATATTACATATATAAGAAGAAGACTCATATTACTAGGTTTTAACAACAATACAATTATCATTACATGTTGAGTAAAACTAATACCTAAACCTTAACTAGTCTATGAACATAAAAATACTATAATATGAAGAAGTTATTCCGATAAATGAAGTTAATCAAGATAATAATAAAAATATCAAACCCTAACTATCTTATAAATAGAGGAATTAAATATTTTTCTTAGAAATACAAACTTATAGAGTAGTTTTTTAAACCAATGAAATTATTGAAGTAAGACTCTAAAACACCCTAGCAATTCTATAACATAAAGGAATTAAAATCTTTTCTTTCATTTCAAACTAGCTGCATAATAAATAAAAAAATTAATATACAAGAACTGAATATTCATAAAATTTCCTTTCTTCTAAACTAATTTACTCAATATGAAAGTTAGGGTAAGATACATTAAAATAAAATTATAAACAAAGGAAAAACAAAAACTTAGATAAACTTATCTAAAAACCTTAAAGCAACTTGATATGGGATTGCCGAGTTCCACCCTACCATAGATTTCTGCAATTGTTCATAATCTTTCAACCCTTGCAGATATCATCTTCAAGTTGAACCAAGGTTACTAGTAATATAGACTTAGGCTTGTTTGATGCTATAATGTCCCCAAAATTTGAAAAAAAATATTGTAGGCTAGTTAAATGCTACCTTTCATGGACATTAATTATCTTTTGCAGAATATATCTGTCGTTGTTTACTAGATCTATGAGTCACAAGATGTCCTTGACTTTTTATGTGTTTTCGTATGTAATGTTGATATGGTTATGTATTATGGTTCGATTACTTGGATTTGTTTATATGATTACTCTACTGGTATTTATTATTAACATACATTTGCATATGTTGGTTCAGTTACGTCTTACTTCCTATTTATATGTCTTGTACTTTGTTTATAGTTTTATTTATTAAAAGTTCTGACTTTCCTTTTACTATCAAGGGGTGGAGTGGGAGGGTTTCTATCCCTTGAGGGACCACTTAGAGAGGTAAAAAGGTTCCTCCTTCTTTTACGGGGTTTACTTAGTTCATTGCGAACTAATGTAGACTTCCTCTTTTGTGTAGGTTACTTTGTTGGCAGAGTCTATCTACAACAATGAAAAGTAATAACATTCTGCAGCATGATAACTATGTTACACTATCCTATTCATAATTGGCAATAAGAGGACTAAAGTCCTGACCTAGCTGATCCTATGTTCTACATTTATGCAGAGTTGACAGTGTCTGGTTTAAATTATTACGGTTGTTATTATTGTTATGCAACCTTATCCACTTTGATACTCAGTTTATAACATGTAATTGTTTAAGGTATAAAGCCTAGGGTTTAAGGCTTGATTTATATGTCATGGCAAACTTTGTAAGAAGTTCTTGGAAAAACTATGGGATATGTATAAACTATTTATGGCATATTTCATATGCCATAAAACTATGGCTTAACATTGCAATGGAGGGTTTATCTAGGGTTTTTATGCTACGGTGGTGGACTATACAGAATCGTTGTGGGCTTAACTATGGAAAAGTGGGTTTAGATTTCATCAGTAGTGGACGCTAGGGTGGCGCTTTTAATGCTACTGGGAAAGCGTGGGAAATGAGCCTTGTACATTGGTCCAGGTTGTTGGTGTGATTCATTTGGTTTTGTTCCTTTGGTTTTCTCATTAGAGGAAATTTGGGTCTAAAATGCACCTAAAATGGGCCTTATAAGAAAACGAGGCAACAATAAATTCTTGTGAGTTGAAATTCAAGAACCAATAGAATTTCAATAAAATGAGTAAACCATAACGGTTGAATTGACATATTTGTCATAAAAGGGCTACTTTTTTTGTTCGTATTTTCAATTTATATTCCTGTGGTTTTACTCAAATTTCGATCGAGATGGCCCGTTGGATGCGAAATTTAATTCTGCATCCAATGAGTACCCACACTGCATATTGTTGATGGACCCCGCTACCCCAAAACCAAGAAGTACCTGAAAAAACCATGATGATGACATGTTTTTGTGTAGCGGGCAAGAAATACCTGAAAAAATCATGATGATGACATCATCATCACAATTTTTTCAGGTATTTCTTGGTTTTGGGGTAGCGGGGTCCGTCAAAAGTATGCAGTGTGGGTACTCATTGGATGCATAATTAAATTTCGCATCCAACAAGCCCTTCCGAACGAAATTTGAGTAAAACCATAGGGAGATAGGTTGAAAATACAAACAAAAAAGTAGTTTTTGTCTTTCTTCCTCCAAAATTAATAAATATTATTTTATTATTTTCCTTAGGGGGGCCATTTTAGACCTCAAATTTCCTCTAATGATGTGTTTTTGGGCTCTTGGGAGTTATGCTGTGTGGAGAAACAGTCTTCCCTTTCGTCGATAGGTATGTTCTTGACATGGTTTTGCAACATTGTTTTGGTTGTTTGCTTAAATGTTGAGGTTTAGCATACTCCTCATAGATCTGCATGTTTGGTTTGCAGGTAACAGTGGTGATTCAAAACGCGGCTTATCGGTGGCTCTTTGGATTTTCTGCACAATCCTTTAAGAGGGTAAGCCTTGCAAAATGCAAAGTCCCTTACCTCTTGCGCGTATGTTTGACAGAGTACGAAACTTTGTTTTGGGAGGGTTTATCACTGTGTAAATTTGATTACTGAGTTGATAGTTGGTTTGTGTCCTTTTTATGGTTTGGGAATCCAAGGGATGCGACTGTATTTAGTTGTTTCCATGGATAATTTTAGGGGTGAAATTTAGCCCATGGGCTATTTTTAGGGGGTTTTCTCAAAAAAAAGATTCACCATTTTGCAATTTTTGAAGCCCTTCTTCACCCAATTTTGATGTGGTAAACTTTTTTCACCCTAAAAATCGCCAAATTATTATATAAACGATATAAAATCCATGGAAATTAAAATATTTTTTGAAAAATATCGCCAAACATTTTATAGTTGGTGTTTTAAGAATTGGTAAGATTCACCAACATTTATACAATTTTAAATAAGTATGGTTCCTTAAAATCATCCCCGGTTGTTTCTATGAAGTTTCAAGTGTAAATACTTTGGGTGAGTCGTTTCTTTCCAAACAAAGATTCGGCTCTATAAATAAATTTTGGTTTGTATTCCCATCGTGTGGTTTTGACGTTTTAATGGAAGAGTTCTATGTTTGCTTTTACATGATGCGAGTTCTTTGGCACTACAGTGCCATTGCTTGAAATGGAACTATGTAAATCGTTCCTATGTTAAGTTAATTTTTATGCATTATATCTGTGGAATGTATGGATTATTATCATGGTTGGGGTTTCTTATTATGACCATTAGCTTGGCATACTGCCTGCACATATGGTTTCTATGTTATTGCAGGTCGTGACTATGTATGCGTTAATATTAGAGTTTAATTAATTGTTTAAGGATGGGGTTTCCATTTACAGCCGTGAGCTTGGAAGGCTTTAGGCTCGGCCTTTAGATGGATACACAGCCTTTGATTTTGTTAGTTTAAATTATATGAAGATGGAAAGAATGGGTAAAGCGTAGCTCTGTTTGTGAATTTGGATGATTTAAATGGAAACTTAGTGGGAATCATGTAAGGAGAAAACCCTTCACGATGTAAGTGGCAGCGTTATACATTTGTTTTTATTATTGGTACCTACAGGATCCGATCCTGGGTAAGACTCTATGGGTTAATAAATTGGTTTATATTATATATGTATTTAGTTCTTGGTTTTTGTTTATAGTAGTTGAGATAATTTGTAATGTTACTTTTCCTATGACCAAACCTTAACAGGTTTCGATGGTTGGCTCTTGTGTAGAGGGTTTTATAATGGAATTTGTAATCGTTTATGTTTTAGTATAAAAATGATATTTTAATTATGTTCAAGTCTATGAAAAGTTTTTAGGATATATTTGATTTTAAGATGGATTTAGTATTTATTTTAAAGGATGTAAATCATTTTTGATAATTATGTTTTAAGAATGAGTTTAAATTAATAGAATAATCTTATATGCTGCCCATATGAAATCTACCAGCGCTTGATAATATAAGTTTTAGAGTTTTGGAATTTTTAAGAATGTGAAATATTTGGCCTATGGTTTAGTTGTATAATTTTTATTTATCTTTAAGTAAAATTGTTTTACTTTTGCATCTAAGTTTGAACAATAACCAGGAATCTAGCTATCTTAAATATTCTAGAATCTATTAGAAAATTATACTATTACAAACAAGACCAAATTTTAAGATATGAATGATAACAAGAGTAATAATGAAAGAATAGAGACCATATTTTTTCCTATGGTTTTGAAATCTGATAAAAATCATATGTGATAGTCTAAAACAATACTAGGAAATATAACCTATATTTTTATAACTAGCCTAATCATGATTAAGTAAACCATACACCATGTAGCATAATCACTACTTCATAAAATCAGGTTTTAAGTTTTGTAAACAAAATAAACCTAGATTCTCTTTTAAAGCTCTGTAAGCAAAATAAACCCAACTACAACAAGCATATAATATACATAATTTCATTCCAACTTATAAAACCTTCATTTGTTAAGAAAATAGTATGAAGTATAAGGAAGAAAGAGAAACCTCATACCTGCAATTTGAAGCTATTTTAATGGCTGGAAACCCTGCACACTCAATCCCACATCATTAACAAGGACATAGATAGTTCTGACCTCTATTCAGTTAACCAAATAACTTGGGAACTACCACTTTCCACCCAACCATGACTCAAAACCGTTTTTATTAGATTTTCTTAAGATATTATTGGATTATCTAGGATATTTATTTGAAAGAATAACAAGTACATCAAAATGCATAAGATATAAATGATACACAAGACCCAAATATTTTCATTGAGGAAACCATAAAGGAGAAAACCCCACAAAATTCTTTAGAATAGTAAGATGATCAAAAGAAGTAATAAGAAATGTTTAGCATCTATATTCTCTCCTCCTCTGGATGTCTCTCTCTCATGTGCCTTATAGAGTGTGTGAGGTATTTATATAAATGAGGGAGAGCACCTCCCTATTTATACCCTTTCAAGACACTGACCAAATGTAAAACTCGAGCCTACATGTCATATCACATGGGGCCCACTTCTCCTAGAGATACCACAATTACATATTACATGATGTTACACTGGGGACTATTGCCCCAAATTACAATGGACACAATTGGTTGTACCTCAAGGTCTAGACACAATTTAGACATCCCGTAAAGGGGTAACACACATCCCCAATGGGGGTACAACAACATACAATGATAATATACATCAGAATATATTCTGAAGTTACAAATACATCAACGCTCCCTCTTAACTAGGAAAGTATTCTCTCTATACACAGTCATCAACACATTTGGTCAGGTCTTCATTGCATCATCATCATCATCACGTAGTCATGGAGTCTTCATCATAGTTGTTTCCATCATATTCTTATAATTTGATCATCATCACATACTATTTGTCATCAGAAGTTTCTACAATGCCAACCATTTTTCATGTTGGATGTAGGCCTAGCCCTTTGCCAGGTCTTCATCATCTCTGCGAGCAAGCCATCAAGTAGGTACATCTCATGACTTATTAAATTCCTCTTTCAAAACCTATAGGATCTCCGATGACTGATTACATGCCACTCCAAAACTTGAAGGAGCATCCCAAGACTGATTACATGCCTTGCAACACCTTCATAACCTACCATTACCTCATCATATTTAGATCATCTCATCATCACACGGACCAAATATGAGATACACATAACACATCACTTACATCAACAACCATGGGAAGCCCAGCTTTCCCCCATGTCGAAAAGGCTCCAGCACTTACATCAATGACCATGGGAGGCCCAGCCTGCCACCATGTAGGAAAGGCTCTCAGCACTTACATAAACGACCATGGGAGGAACAACTCGCTACCATGTCGAAAAGGCTCAGCACTTACATCAACGACCATGGGAGGCCCAACCTGCCACCATGTCGGAAAGGCTCTCAGCACTTACATCAATGAACATGGGAGGACTAGCCTACCACCATGTTAGAAAGGCTCAACACTTACATTAACGACCATGGGAGGCCCATCCTGCCACCATGTCAGAAAGGCTCATGTGTATCTACGTCTTCTAGACCCATCACACCCCTTGAAAGGAACCTTGATCACCAAGCTTCTCTATGAAATATTCAAAATTCGCTCTGGCCATTTCTAGTATAGAATCACATCAGGACTGAGTACGTCTAAGGATAACCTACGATATTCGCTAGGATTGATTACATCTAACGACAACCTACAGGACTGATTACGTCCAAGAAACCTACAATCTTTGCTGAGATTTTATGCTTAAACAACCTGTCTCACTGGCTATGCTAGAACTCATCACTCCCTCTTTTGATAGATCTTGATCTGGATAACATACTGGAGCTTCACCGTTCATCTCTGCATCATACAAAAAATGCAAGTCAGATCAATCAAATCAACTAGTAGCTTTCAAAAGAAACATACTACCTCACAAGTAGCCGAGCAAGTGGAAACATATTTTTCCTCTATTGTACTCGGCGCCATGTAGGACTACATCCTGCCAAACCATTGGACCATACTGGATCTCATACTAAAGAAGCAACCCAAAGTGTTCTTCTTCTAAGTGGCGCTACCTCGCTACATGCTTTGCAACCAGGTGAGAATTTCTTGGATCCGTTAGGAACTGGCTCAAGGTGTTCGTAGTAAAGAATATGTCTGGTCTCTTATTCTTCAGGCACATCAATTAGCAACTCATCTGATGATACATCGTGGCATCAATCATCTCTAATGAAACATCACATAGTAGCTTCAAGTTTAATGCCATAGGTGTGGTCATGGCCTTGCAGTCCATCATATTGAACCTCTTGAGGATCTCTACTGCATACTTCCCTTGTCCAAGGAATATTCCATATGCACTCTATGACATCTCCATGCCTAGAAAGTAGTGCATCATACACAAGTCCTTCATCTCAGACTCGGCAGCAATATTACTCTTCCTGTCATTAATCAACCCATCCTCACTTGTCACAAATAGGTCATCTACATACAATAGAAGTATCACTGGGTTCCCTTCCTCAACCTTGTAGTAAAGTTTGGAATCCACTTTACTCTTGGTAAGGCCCAAGATATTCAAGAAGTTTTCAATCCTTTCATACCATGTTGAACCCAAGGATCTTTTGTAGTCACTGCCTCTGAAGCAGAGCATCATTCTCCCTCTTCCTTTCGTACTCTATGTATTGAAATATTGTGCAATGGAGTGACAAGTAGCTTCCTCTGCTACTAATATTCTATCAATCCATCTAGGGTCACTGGATACCAATATCCTCTATCTTGAACTTTGTTGAAAAGTTCTTCTCACACCCATCTGTGCGCTTGTCATCTTCTATAGGATTTCACCTTCAATCTTGTAGCAAAGGTTAAGATCTTCATCACTCTAAGTGATATTCAAGCTCCTTATGTAACTGTATCTTCTATCCCATGGGTGCCTTCTGAGATCGTACAAGTCCATCTTTAATTTGCACACATGAGTCTGCTTTTCATGTGTCTCAACTACCAATGGTTTCTCTATGTATACTTACTCCTTGACTACATCATTCAAAAATGTTATCTTGATGTCAGTTTATGTATCTCCCATATAATACATGTACGTATGGATATAATGGAAGTGTACCATGTCACTGGTGCAAATGTCTCTTCGTATTATGTTCCTTCTTTCTATGAGAAGCCTCATGCTATGAATCTTTCCTTGTATCCCATGATGTTGCCATCTACTGCATGCTGGTTCTTGTAGATCCATATGGAAGACAATACGGACTTCCCTTTAGTTCTCGACACCGCATCCTATACATCATTCTTTTTGAACTGGTACTCTTTGATCATCGTCTCCTTCCCTTTCTTCTTGGCTACTTCTTCATATCTAGAAGGCTCTGCATCAATAATTTCACTCAACATTGTCACATAACTAGAGTGTGTTTGCGGACTCTTGCTTTCTTTGGAAGTATCGTCATACTATTCTTCATCTTGGATTATTTATCATGCCCAAGGTGGTCTACATCTATCAAGGTAGATCTATTGTTCTCTTTATATTCTTGTGAAGCTCTTTCTTTCTCTATGGTGTCTTTGACCCGGGAAGCTTGAGGTCCCTCTTCTGAACTGTTGTTACTTATTATTTGGAATGATCTACAAGTAAATTTCAATTACATGATTAGAAACATATCATAATTTCCATAACATATTAATAATGACAAATATATGTCACATATCCATGCGACTATTTTAGCCAATGCTACAACATTAATCCATATCATGTATACATACAGGTCTTCTAGATGCATTTTACCCCAATGTTATTAAGAGTGTGTACTACTCCTAATATGCGAGCAAAGAGGTTTCAATATATATAGGTAGTAATGGAATGTTGTACACCATCGTTGAATTCTTATCCATTATGTACAATTCAATAGTATAAATGCAAAATACTTAAACATCAACTGAATATAAACAAATGTATAACCAAACAATATCATGAAATGAGAATTGAATACTTATCTTTATTTGTTTCATGGGTAGACTCCTACTTGAGCCTTCATATTCATCATATTCTTCATTCATAACATCATCATTTCTTATCCATATGCTAAGTTCGCTTGAGAGATATTATTTGAATCATGAGAGCTTGATCTTCAATTGCTCCCATATTCTCTTATCTTATTATGATTCAATCTTCTTCTTGTGTGCACTCTTCCTAGAGTCTGCTGAAGGTAATCACTTCCTTCTAGCACACATTCCTCGAATGAATGAATCCCATGATCTTGGGAGGCCATTCAATGTGGTTATAAAAATATCTTATTTTTCTTTGATTTCTTCATCATAGCATCGAACACTTCCTTTTGGTTTCTTCAAGGATGACACATGAGGGATGAGATGATACTTAATATAATCTGCAATGATTCTCTTGGCTCAATCCTTAGCCTCATCTCCCTCTGGCTCTTATAACTTCCTTACTGAAATACTGATCCAAGTCAATTTCTTCAAGGATCACAGAGGTCCAATACTTCCATACTCAGAAGTTTTCAGCTTCACCAGGCTTGTCATCAATATGGGTGTGATTAGTCATTTTGAAATGAGAACCTAAAATGTAAATAGCAAAAATTTAGATCTTACTGATTTGAGGTGTCTGTCCTCGTTCCAGAGCTAGTTGATCTAGGGTTTGTCAAATAAACCCTAATTTTCTAACCTTCGAATTTCAGACTTCTTATTGTATATAAATTTGGGACTCTTCAAGGCGAGTTTTTCAATGTAATCCTTTTCTCAAAATACTAGAGAGAAGCTTCCAGAACAAGAAGCCCTATTTTTCCAATTTCTTCTATAGAAATGGCTGATATTGATTCTTCTGTATCTCCAAAGGTTCGGCTCCTTATGTTATGAAAATTCTCACTGATATATCCTGATATTCCGTCTTTCTAATCTCACAGGTTAGAGAAGAAATGGATTCTCCAAGTGGGATGTATGTTTCTTTTCCCAAGGTGATTGTTTTTGGGAATGTTCAGAATAACAAACTTGTATGGACTTCCACGTGTCATTGTTTCACATTCTAGTTCTAAAAAGTGTACCACAGAAACTAAATTATGTGTCTTACCTGCAACATCTTGGGAAATTTCGTTTGGACCTTCCTAGCCTGAGATATAGCAAATCTCCCTAGGTCACATGTTTGTGACTGTATTATGGAGGAAGCTAGAACCCTGATTTGGAGGAACCATATGTCCTAAAGTATAGCGAATCTGGTGCTGAAACATTTACAAAAGGTACATAATTTTTTATTATCTTCGGCCTGCAAAAGTTTAGGCTTTTGATCCTTCTCCAATCTCGTGTTATAGAGAAAGCTCTAGATTAGTAAATTCAGTATTCTAGGGTTTTCAGGCATTAAACCCTAATTTCCATCAGCTGCCATTGTAGTTGTATTTTGGCTGCACAGTGAAACTTTTCTGATTCAGAAACTGTTACCACCAACAAATGTGCCCTAGTGAGGAAAGTTAGCCTATCCCTCCTTGATTGATGATCTGTGGAGAGAACACCTTCAAATAGGAATCCCTAGTTCCCGCATCTGCACAGTGCCTTCTTTCAAAGAGGCTATGATAGCATGTTAGATTTTCTTAAGATCTGATTAGATTATCTAGGATATTGATCTCAAAGAATAACTAGTACAATAAAATGCATAAGATATAAAAGATACACAAGACACAAATATTTTCATCGGGGAGACCATAAAGGAGAAAACCCCTCAAACTGCTTGAGAATAGTAAGATGATCAAAACCAGTGATAAGAAATGTTCAACAACTATCTTTCTCTCCTCCTCTGACTGTCTCTCTCTCTCTCTCTCTCTCATGTGCCTTAGAGAGTGTGTGAGGTGTGTATAAATGAGGGAGAGTGCCTCCCTATTTATACCCTTTCAAGTCACTGACCAAATATAAGACTTGAGCCTACATTTCATCTCACATGGGGCCCACTTCTCCTAGAGAGACCACAATTACATATTACATGATGTTACACTGGGGACTATTTCCCCGACTTACAATGGAGGTTGTACCTCAATATATAGACACAATTTAGACATCCCATAAAGGGGTACACACATCCCCAATGGGGGTACAACAACATACAATGATAACATACATCAGAATATCTTCTGAAGTTAAAAATACATCAATAGTTCCTCGTTTCAATCCGGATCCCCGTGAGTTGGTTCCAACATGCAAGTATCTTAGAGCTCTTAAGGGTTTCTTAAGGTAAGTATTCCCTATCTGGGATAACAGGTTATGTACCAGTTGTCTTTTCCTCTTGGGAAAAATGCTCTCCAAGAACTCTCTTGAGAAAATAATCAGGAAGCATAGATGGAAAAATAAAATCTCCCCAAGCCTCTCTTTGGCATGAGTCTTTATAGACAGACTTTACTAAATTGGGCAGTTAAATCAAGAATCATTTGTTTTCTTAAAATAACAATTTTTACTTAATTTAGGTGAAATTGACTTTTATTTATTTTAACTTAAGAACGCTTTGACTAGTTCCTATTTTGACTCTTTTAGGTATTTAAATATTTAATTAATATTAGTAATAAATAATATTACATTGATCATTTTATTATTATTTATAGTTAATATTATTAATACATATGCTTATTCTTTTATTTACATTATATATAAACTATATACAAATATACCATTGTTAACATTTTTACTTTGGATATCATATAGCATGATCCCAAATCACATGATACTTTTCTTTTTAGCTTATAGTCACTTCTTTATTAAGGCCTTGAGGTAGGGGTTAGGTCAACTAGGTTAGGCAACTCGAAACCTCCTTGCATGTTTGATTACCTCGTATAACTGGTAGTTTTTTAGTACTTGATGAGATACAAAAATTTGAAATTTCATTTAATCACTTAAAAAATAAGTAAGATGAGATCAATGTTTTATCAGAGTAATTTTCACTCAACATATTAATTTTTCAGTAACTCCTAGCATTTAATCAGATCCCATACTAAACGCTAAGAAACATGGAGTTACAACTTAGTGTAATTCCATAGCTCCTCGCTCAACACTAATGCTAGGATGTATTTGTAGGATACACCTAGGGATACAATGGCTAAGGATCCGATGTTCCAAATATTATGCTCAACATCAACTTGGAATGCTCCAGGTCTTATGCCCAACACTTCCAATTCTTACGTTTTCATATGCTTCAGAGCTTCATGCTCAACATAAAAGTTTCATAACTCATGTGCTCCAGATATTCTTTCTCAACACAAACATCAAATACTCATGTGCTCTAGAACCTCTCGCTCAACACAAACATCAAATACTCATGTGCTACAGAGCCTCTCACTCAACACAAACGTCAAATACTCATGTGCCTCAGATCTTCTCGCTCAACACAAATATCAAATACTCATGTGCTTGAGAGCTCGCGCTCAACACAAATATTTGATCAATTATGTTCTTCAGGGTCCATGCCCAATAAATGAAATCATATACATAAAACATATGCATTTGGATTACACCCAATATATCAAACAAATCATCATTCTCATGTGTAGTAGGGTCTTATGCCCAATATACAAAATAAAACATCAAAGCAACATCACATGCAATGGGAATTATTCCCATAAGTGTTAGGTCAAAAATTCGGGATATTACAGATGTGATGTTCTTGTCCTTAGGGAGATGATTCCATTAGGTTCCCTTTACTCAGTTTTCCATATTTCCTTGTTTGCGAAAGCTTCCTCTTTCAATAATTTTCCCTTTCCAAGCCACACAACTCGAATAAAATGACTTCGAGTACTCAGATAGAAATCCAGGCTGACCTTTTGAGGCAAGTATGTATCTTTTTCTCTGCATGTTCCTCCATCTACCATTGATTATTATCTTCTTTATGACATTTTTAAAGGAGGGATTTCTCTCTGTTTCTGGTTCAAAAATTATGATCAGAGAGGAAAAAGGAGAGGAAGAAAGAACATTTTTTTAGTAAAAAAAATGATCATAGCCCCCTCAATGAAGAGTGAGCCCATAGAATAAAAAGAAGTTCTAGGGTTAGGAAGTAGTGAGGGTTTTTCTTTTATTTCCTCACAATTATTTAAATCCTTAATTATCATTATCTTATTTATCTTTTCCCTTTTAAACTTTAACTACTCGCATAAGTCTTAAAACCCTAGTAAGCTTAGTCCCCTTTTAATCTGGATGTCCCATATCAAGTTGATAGAAGTATTAAACAAATAAAATTTCATTTTTCTTATAAAAGTATCATAGTTCATGATGCCTTGCATCACTCATACGTTCAAATCCTATGACTTCATCAAAACATAGTTTATATACCTAGTATGTTTAGGGGAAAACTTTTAGGATGTTCAATCTCACCCCTCTTAAAAACAAAATTCATGAGAAAAGAAAAGGATATGCCTCTCTCAATGCCTCATTTTTCCCATGTAGCTTCTTCAAGTTCAAAGTGCTTTCATTGCACCTTTACTTGAATGATAGTTATGTTCTTGAACCATGTTTTCGAAGAAATTCTCCTTCTAGTTTCATATGCATTAGATTCCAATTAATAATATGTTTAGGATCATATACATATTTCTTTAAATTCTATTCAGAATTGTGTGTGGCTTTTCAATGACACGGTATTGGAACAAACATAAACATGGTAAAATCCACATCCCAAAATAGCTCAGAGTAGACATGAAATTCCTCAATACACTCGTTGCATCATTCTCTTCACTTGCCTAGATGTCATTCACCACTTGTGTAATGTGTTTTAACAGCCTAATCTAGGAGACGTGGGATTTTCCAATGGGAATTGTTGCCTATTAGTGGATCATGTGCAAGCGTCCAAGTGTAGATCATGGGAACATTAAAACATGCCTTTTTCTATGGAATATCATGTTTTACCTCTCCGACCAATCTTTGAATATACCACATGGGATTCATTTTTCTTTTTGGCCTTCAATCCAATAATGTCGATCATCTAATTATGTGACATCATGTTGATCAAATGATGTGAATAATAGGACACGATGTGAATGTCCATCGCGCAATTCTCTATTATCATGTTCAACAAATTATGCAAATAATGCCTTACTAGGCTAAAGGTTCATTATTAATGAATGCAACTTTTTTTCCGTGGTATTTGAGTTCAGTATTTATTTTGATAAATTGATAATGAATTGGCTTTCTATTCTTCTCTTCTTCGCTTCTTAAAGAAGAGGTTTTAATTCTTCTCTTTTTTAAGAGGAAGAGGTTTTATGGTTTATTACGAGAGATTTTTTGGATTATACATATAATCAATATTTAATTTGTGTTGAGATTTAAGTAATTAATATTAAATTTGTATTGGGAGTTAGGTAATATATAGAGAATCAATATTAAGTTTGTGCTATATAAAACTTCATAAAATTTTTTTATTAATAATCACAATTACTTATAAAAAAATTCAA
>LPNX010694806.1:173212-184580 GCA_001517045.1 Pseudotsuga menziesii
GAAACCTGACCATATTGTCGATATCGTGCTGAAAAGATGCATGAACAATTTTTGGAAAAAGAATCAGTGGCAACACAAGCTCAAATTTTGAGGTGTTTGTTAGTCTCCAAGAAGTTGAAGGAATCTTGGTCATTATTGGGTATTCAAAAGAAGACGAAATATTCAAAGGTGAAGCAAAATGTGTTCAAAAATATATCCAATGTAATAAAAATGATTGGAAAATATAGAAAGAAAGATACTAGTGCTACACATAGAATAATACAAACAACGATTATTTCATCTAGTACTAGACAAAAACGTTTGACAACGTAGATCGCAAAGGTTATCGGAACTTCGTAGAAAACATTGTACAAATATAACAAATTTCGATTACAAATAGATGAAAATGATGAGATTTCTCATTGGGAAATTATTTGTAGACAACCCTATAAAGATAGGGTCGGTGAAAGTGCTAAAGCTATGATGCATGAAAATTGGGTGGAAAATTCTCATTTTTCACCAAATGCAAGAGACGTGATATGACGCAGAATATCTCGAAATCAGTATGAAAGCCATCCAAAACATATATTGGAGATGACTCAAATACAATTGTTCAATAAATTCAAAGATGAACACAGTGAATTGAATCTGTCAATCAATACATTTGTACAACAGAAGCCATGGTATGTTAGACCTATCACTATTCGTGACACATGTTGTTGTTTCCATCATGTTGAGTTTGAATTATATTATGACACATTCCTTTGTTTTGGTAAAACAATTTGGTCAAATTCACCTTCTTCCACAATTCATTCTTTTATATTTGAAATTCTATGTGAAAGAGATAGTCATGAGAATTTTTACAACAAAAGATGTGTCGGTGGAAAGAAATGTGATAATTGTGGAACTCTAGATTTATTCCACCATAAATATCCTATTTATATTAATGATCTGTCATTGTCAGATATCATAGTTGATTGGAAGAGATATGAATATGTCACATATTCTCACAATTATATAAGTTCTTCAAACACTCTTTTGAAAATAATAGATTTACAAGAAGAAAAAATCAGTGTTACAGAGTTTTTGAAAAAGTTTGAAAAAGAAATTTATAAATACATAAAACATTCACATAGAGCATGATGGCAAGACTTTCAATTAAAAGAATCACGTGAAGTTTTTCCCCAGGGGACTATTTTTTCTATGGTTGATTTCGCAGAGAATTACACATTTGAAGCACAAAAAGAAATATAGAGTGAATATTATCATTCTGACCAAGTTTATATATTTTTCCATGTTCTATATAGACATGCTCAACAAAATGTTGATGATATAGAAAGAACGAATGACAATCGATATGTGATCAAGGAATATTGTTTCTATATCAACAATGACTGCACACATGATACACATTATTTACAACATTGTCTTGATATTATTTATGGTTCATTGAAAACGCGTGGAGTTGTAATGAATGAACATTGAATATGGTCAGATGGATGTGTAGGGAAATTTCAATCTTCACGATCATTCTTCTGGCTATGTCTCCTTCATAAAAAAACGAATATGAAACATCGTTGGAATTTTTTTGAAACTCGTCATGGAAAAGGGGAGCACGATGGTGTCAGGACATGTGTAAAATGAGCACTTCAAAGGTATCAAATGAACCATTCTACTGATCGATTTGTGTGTGATAATCAAGTTGTTCAATGGTGTCGTTTAAATCTCATCCATGATTACAATCAACAATCAAAAGATGTGCGCAGGTATGAACTTTGTTTTCAAAACAGAATTATTCAACTTAGAATGACTTTAATATGTACATATACTAACATTTTATTCACATGTACATGTAAATCTTTTTATGTTGCACAGGTTTTTTTGAAATATTGGAATCCAATATATAGACAAATCAATCCCATATGATGCTACCACTATTCATGGAACTCGATATTTACACTCAATCAAAACAAAAACCTTCCAAAATGTGTTTTCATTTGATAGTAGGAAGCTAACATGCCTTTGTCCTATTTGCATAGAGGACACATAATCAATAGAGATTTGTTGAAACATCAATGACAATTATGTTAAACCTTGGAAACACAACGAAATTAATATAAATGGAAAAATGGCACTCACAAGATTTGAAGAGTTGGAATCAGAGGACATTGCAATATCAACTCATGGTAATAGAATTTTCGATTTGGTTAGAGAAGGTAATTTTATGTATATATACTAAATACTAAATTTTTCTATTTTTATTTTAAAGTTTTTTTTGACAAATTCAATGTTCTTAATTATGTTTAGGAGATGTATTTGTTGTGGTTGCACCCATAGAGAACAATGAAAATCTAAGATATTATTTGATGCGATGCACAAAGAGAAATATGAAATTATTGGAGGACTATGATGACAGAGGTTTTATATATGAAAGAGGGTCAATTCTATTAAAAGGTTATTTTTTTCAAGAAAGGTATCAAACTGAAAGGGACATTCACTTTAAATACTATCAACCTGATGTCATATGCTGCCAATATAGTCATTTGGTATGCGCAGCTCGCATAAATTTGATAGAAGTTAAATCAAATAAAAAATTGAAAGCTAGAAGATGGAAGATGTCAAAAGTTGATCATGAAAGAATAATTGAAGACGAGATTCCTTTAAGATCTTGTTTCTAATTAGAATCATGTTGAACATGATACATACTTTTTACATGAAGGTAGTGTTCATTGGTTTTATAATTGTGACACTCAAATAGAGTGATTATTGATAAGTTCTGAGATATATTGTTTTGATGAATTTTTAAGCACATTCGTTATGAAATTGTCAAATTATGAGATCTGTTCCTCTTTTAAACTTAAATATGATAGACTATTAGATTATATTGTTGAACTTATGTACATGTCAAATTGATTAAATTTCTTATATTGTTGAGCTTATGTCCATCAAATTGAGGAAACTTATAAAGTAGTGTTCTTGCATTGTTGAGCTTATAGCTCATTGTTCTTAGATTTTTTAGCATATCTTTATATCAAATTGATGTCAATTATATGATATATTGTTCTTGGATTGTTCAACATATGTACATCAAAATGATCTATATTAATTTTATAATGAAATTGATATGTACAATTGTATAAATTCATAACATACAAACATTCAATATTAACATTACTAAATATTAAAAATCATTACTAATGATTAAAAATCTTGATTGAATTTGCACAAAAGAGGATTGTGAAATAACTTCATTTAAAACCAAAATCATTAAAGATACTAATTAAATCATATATGTAATTAAATTAAAGATACTAATTAGTATCTTAAGATACTACTTTAATCATCATGTAAGATACTAATTACATTGATCCTCAACCAAAACGGAAAACAAAAAAAAATAGATTGAAGATTGCAATTACATGTATGCTAAGATGGATTATAATTGAAAGGGTTATGAATGAATTATCACCTTATCTCAAGAGAATTCTGCATAATGCATAATTATCGTGCAAAGTTCCCTAAGAAATGGATTGGATATCCTTTAGATATTTTTTATGGATCTAGATCTATCATAATGTTCACAACAAAGGCATGTGGTTCAATACAATGAAAGATCAGGTTAGTATATTAATTTCTCATACACCTTCACTTGGATTTATTATTTTTCTACTAGCCACATTTTATTGATCTTATTAATTTCTCATACACCATCAGATTAGGTAGAAGTACCTTCCCTTTTATATAGGAAAAGGTTTACTTCTCTTTCTCTAATGTTGCCATGCAAAAGTTCCTTCCATTTACTGAAGAAACAAAGGAAAGGAATGGCCAACATTGCAGAGGTTAGCTTTAGAATTCAATCCAAATATGCCAATGTAACTAAACATTTTTCTCAACAAAATATCTTTGGCCCATCAAGAAAACACAAATTTAGAGAATTTTTAAACACACATTGTTGAATTTTTACTTTATTTAAATCATCTTCCACACATCCATTGTATCTAAACAGTCACAATTAAATATTATATTTTCCAATTTTAAATCCATTACGTCCAAAATACCATAATACATTAGACCATTTTCTTGTCTATGATAGTTAACCATTTGATCAACACTAAATATAGCCTCTTAGTATTCTTGGTAACATTTACTTTAATATTACTAACTTTGGACCTTCCTGAACATGAGCATGAATATCCGTGAGTCTAATATATCATGTTGTATCAAAGGTCCAAAACTAGGTTATAATGACAATTTCCCACCCAATGATGTCACTAAGCTCCTTAAAGTCTTTGAAAATGTCATGCAAAACAAAAATGTACACTTATAACTTACATGTATGGGACATTAAAAAATTGTGTTCATTAAAACTTGAAGTTGATCTAAACTTCACAAAAGTAGATCTTTTAGCAAGATAAAAAAACGTAGCTTGAGCTTGGAATGCAAAAGGTTGAATTTTAGAAGAGATGGGACAAATAAAATTTTCCATATCCATGATTGGTTTCAGAAAGGACTTCTAATGTAGGTAATACTACACCTTTTATAAAACGATATTGAATTAATTTTGAACAAATTAGATGGTCCAAAAGAAATGAAGAAACCATAGATCTTAAGGTTTTGACTCTAGGGATAAAGTTGATCTAGGGATATTATATGTTTAAAGTTGATCTAGGGATATCATTAGGAAACCAAATGATGGTGTGGCTGCTATAGGATTCATGGGTTTAAAGCTAAATAGGTTTCCCTCAACCACCGAACCACTTTAGGTCTTCAAGCTACCAAAGAATTGAGTTAGCTACTATGTAAGTTCTGATTTGTTTCAGCTAAAACAATTCATATTTATTGGTAAGATATACACCATAAATTAGTCCACCAACTAGGATAAATCATGATATTAATTATCTCAAGAATAATAAGAAACTTCATTGCTTGGATTTTGCTAGTGATTACTTCAAATCAAGCTCAAAATTGGAGTATGAATGCAGGTTCAAATATATTCAACATTTCCCTATTGCCACTAATCAACAACTATACAACTTACCAAGATATGGTAAATTTTGTTTATATTCCACTAGTACAAAATGAGGAATTAGCTACTAGGTGACTAAAAATTCTAGTCACCACAGGTTTTCCAAGTGATTTACTACTAAATATGAGCAATTTTGATTGACTCAACTATAAACTACTAAAATTAATGACTAATTTAGTCACTAGTTAACAAATATGACTAGATAATAAGTGACAAAGTTAAAGATGACTAAAATAAATGACTAATTTAGTCACGACATAAAAAATGACTAGCTAGAAGAATATGAATTAGTCATTTATGTTAGTCATTTTTAATTGTGTCATGGAAAATTGCAAATTTGGAAATGAAGTGTAATTTTTGTAAGTTGTATACCTTCTATTAGTAATATTAGTGCCATGCACCTCGATCTTCAGAGATCCAACAAAACAATTCCATGAACTTTTAGCTTTATGAGGGCTTTTATGGTTCGCAAAAAACAAAAAAAATCTCTAGCTTTCTATTTTTGGCGAATTAAAGGTCATGATAATTGATTGGGCCAGAGGTCTCACCAAGTTGCATTCACTAAGTTATATATGATTGTTGGTTGAAAAGGATTGGGCTCCTAAAGAATTGTTTTCTTCATTTATCCTTCAGGCACCTGTATAGGGAGTTCAATTCTGACGCGGACCTACTGTGTTGAATACTTAGGCTAAGAGGACTAGATTTACAAGTAATTTGTCTGAATCTAAGAAGATGCTTGAAGACACTTCTAAGAAGAGTAAATGGAATTGGAATTCAGAAAATTCTAAACATGGTGATGAGATTGGTGTCGGTGGATAGAAATTGAAACTGACAAATATTGGTATTGAGCTTCACGTTGGGTCTCCACTACCTTCAGAATGGCATCAATGTTTAGACCTTCAGGTTTGTTCTGTGTTTTTCTTGATTATCTATTGTGTTTTTTTTCTATTCATGTTTTTTTTCTTTGTTGTGGATGTGGTGGAGATGAAATGGCTAGATCATAATTCCCCTACAGTAACAGAGGAATGCTACACCTGCAGATGCACTATAATAGGCCATAAGGATCAAATCTATTATTGGATATCCTATGATTTTCACAAGTTGCAGCCCCGAAAATAGGTCAAACCTGCCGAGGTTCATAATAATATTGCTATGTTTACAGATAAAACTCAGGAACTAGCAATTCAAGGGTTGGTAGACCAAAAATGTTGTGTATAGGATTTCAAACTAAAGGTTATAATATCTAATAATTTCCTCGCTTCAAGGTTCATGGGAGGGACTTGGAATATTTACTTTTCCTACGGGACCCCTTCCAGAAACACTTACGAGAGGAGTTGTGCAAGTCTTTACCTGCTGTTGCACCTCTTTTTTTGTAGTAAAGTATAATGCTTTCCCAAATACTAAAACTGCATAATCTGCTTAATATTGTTATATTTGTAAGATTCATGAGTAGCCCCTAGGAATTGTAAGACTCATTGATTAACTTTGGGGATTACAACAATCTCATACGGAAATAAGTCTTCCATTACTCAAAGAATCCAACCTTTTAACAAACTAATTCAAAATATATACAAAAGGAGAAGGAAACTAAATATAGAATTAGAAAGTTAATTCCTAAATTTATGCTAACAATCTGACAACTTCACAAGATATCCTAAATGAATTCAACTGCATTCTATCCTATTTCTAACTTAACTCTTCCATTGATAGCAAAGCTAACTCGATTCTTTCCAGAACTAGTTCACTAATTTGATTAACACTAACCTAAACATATGGAGAATATTCAATTAAGGGAAACCCACTCCCTTTTGTAAAATTTAGAATCTTAATTTTTGAATGGCCACGTTGCAATTTAAGATTGCTTCCCCTGCATCATTTATCCTTAGTAAAATATCTGGAGTAACCTTGGTAAGAAACATTACAAATTTGGGAGAAGAGAGGTCTGTAGTGCTTTGGAGCATATAAATCCAATTGTAAAAGAAAGAGCTAGTACTAATTTTCCAGGTGTGAGAGGTGTGAGTACCTCCTAAATGCATACTAATTTTCCATATGTGAGAGGAAGTGATGTTTTAATTTTGGTAAAAAATTAATGACGTATTTTTTATTTTTAGCTATTTCTATAAGTCGCTATTAATTTTTTCTTAATTTTTGTAGAATTTGAACTTTAATAAAAGTGGTTTCTAAAGCCAAATTTTAATTGCAAGTAATATGGATATGGTGGGTGTATATTGCATAATGTCAGAGGGTGTCATTTATGATTTGTGTTATATCCGGAAACCTACATCCATTTTTCAACAGTGCTCACAAGTGCTTGTTGATCCCAAGAGTTGATACACTCGATGTTTGTACTTCATGTATAAGTCGATGTGATCAGGTGGCGATGTTGTTAATCAATCCAAGTATGTGTAAAGATCAGTTGATGCCAGTTCTCATTATGCTACTCCATGCACTCGATCACAAAGTTGATACAGGAGTCGATGCCTTCTTATGAAAGGAAATATTTGTTAGAATATTTTTATTGAGGGTGATTCTTACAAACCTTGGTGCCATGATCAGTTTTGTCTCCGGGTGCCTATTTCAAATGGGGAACTTTCCTTTATACATATTATTTATACTGGTAACTTTCTTTACCATTTTTTATTGTTCGACCTCTTTTCTTATATATTACTTTCTTTGAAAAGGAGATAACCAGTTAGTTAATATAGGTCCCATTTTGCCTTGTTTCTTGCTTTCACTTTCAAATGACATTCCTTGACGGGTAGATTCAGAAGGTAGTGTAGCCAAGAGCCAATTGGTTCACGGTAGAAAGGAAGTTATGCTACGAGGAATAGCTAGTCTCTTTACCAAGATGGTGCTAGTAGATTGATTTCTCAGATTGAACAATTAAACTAGAGGAATTGGAGAGTACAACTGGAGGCCGGGGAGTACAGATGTCGAGGGAACTCATTGGGGCAGTACAGTACAATATTACATGGCAGGAGTGAAAGAAACCTCCAATTAAATAGAATTAGAATATAGATTTGATATGTGTGTCTTACACCCAACTAGGAATGGGCTAGTAGATTATAATAATTGGCTAGGAAGTCTACCCCATACCAATTGGCTTTAGACAGTACCATACTACTAGAAGACCAACCATTACAACAAGCTTACCATACACATAAGATTACTACCTCCCCCATAGTCTTTACCTAGTCCCACATCCCACCTCTCTACCAGACATTACTACTTACCTAATTCATTGTTTGTTTAACCTAGTCCACACAGTAAAACAAAAAATATAAAAAAACAATTTTTTTTATATAATAAAATAATTATAAAAAAAACAAATCTATATAACTTATATAAACAAATAAAAAAATAAAACAAACCAAACCACTATAAACATAATTTGTGAAAGAAAATCATAAAAAATATACATATATATATACCTAAAAAACGGAAAAAAACCATTATCCAAATTAAATAATAAAAATAAAAAATATATATATGAAAACACACAAAAATTTTATTTTCATGGGTAGTTCAAACGGTCTTGACCCAACCTCTACAACAACGGCATTCCTATTTTCCTTACCATCCTTCAATTTCGACAATTTAGATTGTTGCTCAACCTGCTACTTCTTGTCAAATAGCCTAACCATTCGTGCCAAACATTGGAGGGTTTGGTGGGTTTTGGATATGGATATTGGTCATACCCATTGAGGAGTTTGGGATCAATATTAAACACGGTTGATTTCACAATTTATCTATTTAATTGCCATAGCTGCCATGGATAAAGCACCATTGGAGAGAACCTGCAGACTTTTGAAGAGGTGGGCCGCGAATTCTGCACCTCTGGTGTCAACACCACCATATTTGCTTATAAAATACCTGGTAAGTACTGTGAATTGATAAATTTTTAGTGAATTTTGGATAAAAACCCTATCCGGCCCCTCACCAGAGAGTTTCCATCCATCATGATTTTGGAGAATTAAATTTTTAGTTAGTAAATTTTAGGAGTAAATTATTTTTAGTGAGTAAATTTTTAGTACTGTAAAATTTCGCAAATCATCTTTGCCTCTTGTCGCTAGTGGAAGGTAAATGGTTTGGATAGTCCACAACCTAAAAAAAGGGTGAATACTGCTATGACTTTGCATGGGTTGTAAGGATAAAGTATAGGTTTCCCCCAAGCTCGTCAAAGTAAATATACTAGCGAGTCACTCTTCTCCTGGAACCTCAATATTAAATAGATGGGTAGGCTTAATGGAGGGTACAGCAAGGCAAAGCTCTTATCAGTGAGTAGGTCCCTAAAAGAGTTTGAGCATACTTAATGTAGTAGTGAATTCTAGAGGATAAAAAACTCTTTCTGGCCTAACTAGAGTTTTGAGTCCCTTAAGTGTGGCATTAACAAATAGTAGACTATCATTTGTCATGGAATTGTTATTTCCCCATTACAGTATTCAGTGCTGGTCATGGCTGCATCAATCAGGATTCAGCATTTGAATTGATTCAATGCAAAAATCTACCTCTAGAGTGACTCACACTCCAAAATTCTCAGGGTTTCTATGCAGATCTGATGTGGGGAGTCACTTTGTATCTGTTATCCAAAAAAAAAAATTGTGCAAAATATTAAAATAACCCTCTGACGAAGAGGGGAATAAACCCTTGGCTCATGAACAGGGACCTTCCTAGAGCAATTAGATCCCCTATATTCAAACACCTTTTGTTTCTCCAAGGGACCCTTGCTATAGTCCACTAGTTGAACATTCTCTGCTTCTATCCCTAGGGTTTCTGTAGATGACAGTTTTCATCACCACACACACACACACACACACACACACACACACACACACATATATATATATATATATATATATATATATATATCATCCTCTGCTTCTATCCCTAGGGTTTCTTTAGATGACATTTTTCATCACCATATATTGACATCTCAAATTCTAGTGCCATTAAGTTAGAAAACTCACGACTTAACTTATCATCATTACAATAGAAAATGATATCGTCTACACAGACAACGGTAACTAGAATCCCACTCTTCTCTGTTTTCAAAAATATATTTCTATTTGCAATGCATCTTTTGAAACCTTGTTGAAAGAGATACTCGTCTAAGAGTTCATACCATCAGGTTATTTAGTGCATACTTCTTCATGTAAATCTCTTTTCAAGAAAGTGGATTTCACATCCATCTAATAATATACCTTGAAATTTTTGAAGCATGAGTAAGAAAAGAACATATATTGTTGTTCCATCCCATTATTGCATCCAAATCTGCCTTCACATGTGACCCATCCTAGACCTGCCAAAGTAGGTGAGTGCCAATGATTGGAAAGGCCCGTGCTCATGGCTTTCCAATTATTTGAAGCATGTTTGTGAATCTCCATAAAGTTGTGGATCCAATCTAGGAATTTTAGGTTCCAAGTACTTCTGAACCTAAATTCTCTTCCATAGACCCTCCTTGGACATCAAGTTCTAAATTTTTTTAGCTGTCAGGTCATGTGACCAAAAGTGAATACCTGCTTCTGATACCAACCACCCTCATTCTTTGGTTTTGAGATCAGTTTCCATCTTGCTAATGGAAACTAATATTGTCATATTTTCCTCTCCAAAGAAAATCAGAACAAATCTTTCTAATTTTTTCCAAACCAGTTTGAAGAATGTGGGCTAGGAAGAACCAACACACTGGGATTACTTCTAAAATAGATTTGACAAGTATCAACCTTCATCCCCTAGACAACCATCTATGAAACCATAAGTGGATTCTTCTTTCTATTTTGTTTTCCAACCATCCCTAATCTTTTATGCCATAACCATTTGGTTTTAATATAAATCTATGTATTTTAGACCTTCCTGGAGGATCCACAGATCTGAATTGGAATAGATGGATCAACCTTGTAGACATGTCCTCATTGATGCAGCTAAAACTAATAGAATATTTCTCCAGGTTGATCTCATACTTGATGCTGTTCAGTAAAGATGTAAAATTTCGCAAAACATCTTTGCCTCTTCAAGTGTGTCATTAACAAAGAGTAGACCATCATTTGTCATGGAATTGTTATTTCCCCATTACAGTATTCAGTGCTGATCATGGCTGCATCAATAAAGATTTAACATTTGAATTGATTCAATGCAAAAATATACCTTTGGAGTGACTCCCACTCCAAAATTCTCAGGGTTTCTATGCATATCTGACGTGAGGAGTCACTTTGTATATGTTATCCAAAATTTTATTTTGTGCAAAATATTAAAATAACCATCTGACGAAGAGGGGAATAAACCCTTGGCTCATGAATAGGGACCATCCTAGAGAAATTAGACACCCTATATTCAAACACCTTTTGTTTCTCCAAGGGACCCTCTCTA
>LPNX010694806.1:184861-214141 GCA_001517045.1 Pseudotsuga menziesii
TAGTTCTTCATGTAAATATATTTTCAAGAAAATGGATTTCACATCCATTTAATAATATACCTTGAAATTTTTGAAGCATGAGTAAGAAAAGAACATATATTGTTGTTCCATCCCATTATTGCATCCAAACATACCTTCACATGTGACCCATCCTAGACCTACCAAAGTAGGTGAGTGCCAATTGTTGGAAAGGCCTGTGCTCAAGGCTTTCCAATTATTTGCAGCATGTTTGTGAATCTCGATAGAGTTGTGGACCCAATCTAGGAATTTTAGGTTCCAAGTACTTCTGAACCTAAATTCTCTTCCATAGACCCTCCTTGGACATCAAGTTCTAAATTTTTTTAGCTGTCAGTGCATGTGACCAAAAGTGAATAACTGCTTCTGATCCCAACCACCCTCATTCTTTGGTTTTGATATTAGTTGCCATCTTGATAATGGAAACTAATATTGTCAGATTTGCCTCTCCAAAGAAAATTAGAACAAAACTTTCTAATGTTTTCCAAACTAGCTTGAATAATGTGGGCTAGGAAGAACCAACACACTGGGATTACTTCTAAAACAGATTTGACAAGTATCAAATTTCATCCCTTGGACAACCATCTATGAAACCATAAGTGGATTCTTCTTTCTATTTTGTTTTCCAACCATCCCTAATCTTTTATGACATAACCATTTGGTTTTAATATATATCTATGTATTTTAGACCTTCTTGCAGGATCCACAAATTTGAATTGGAATAGATGGATCAACCTTTTAGACATGTCCTCACTGATGCAGCTAAAACTAATAGAATATTTCTCTAGGATAATCTCGTACTTGATGCTGTGCAATAAAGATGTAAAATTTCGCAAAACATCTTTGCCTCTTCAAGTGTGCCATTAACAAATAGTAGACCATCATTTGTCATGGAATTGTTATTTCCCCATTACAGTCTTCAGTGCTGATCATGTCTGCGTCAATCAAGATTTAGCATTTGAATTGATTCAATGCAAATATCTACCTCTGGAGTGACTCCCACTCTAAAATTCTCAGGGTTTCTATGCAGATCTGACGTGGGGAGTCACTTTGTATCTGTTATCCAAAATTTTGTTTTGTGCAAAATATTAACATAACCCTCTGACAAAGAGGGGAATAAACCCTTGGCTCATGAACATGGACCTTCCTAGAGCAATTAGACCCCCTATATTCAAACACCTTTTGTTTCTCCAAGGGACCCTCACTATAGTCCACTAGTTGAACATCCTCTGCTTCTATCCCTAGGGTTTCTGTAGATGACAGTTTTCATCACCATATATATATATATATATATATATATATATATCATCCTCTGCTTCTATCCCTTGGGTTTCTGTAGATGACATTTTTCATCACCATATATAGACATCTCAAATTCTAGTGCCATTAAGTTAGCAAACTCACAACTTAACTTATCATCATTACAACAAAAAATGATATCGTCTACACAGACAACGGTAACTAGAATCCCACTTTTCTCTGTTTTCAAAAAGATATTTCTATTTGCAAATCATCTTTTGAAACCTTGTTGAAATAGATACTCATCTAAGAGTTCATACCAAGCCCTTGGGGCTTGTTTTAACCCATAAAGATCATCTTTTAGACTCCAAACATTGTCCTCCTTTCCATGCAACTTGAAACCATCAGGTTGTTTAGTGCATACTTCTTCATGTAAATCTCTTTTCAAGAAAGTGGATTTCACATCCATCTAATAATATACCTTGAAATTTTTGAAGCATGAGTAAGAAAAGAACATATATTGTTGTTCCATCCCATTATTGCATCCAAACCTGCCTTCACATGTGACCCATCCTAAACCTGCCAAAGCAGGTGAGTGCCAATGATTGGAAAGGCCTGTGTTCAAGGCTTTCCAATTATTTGAAGCATGTTTGTGAATCTCGATAGAGTTGTGGATCCAATCTAGGAATTTTATGTTCCAAGTACTTCTGAACCTAAATTCTCTTCTATATATCGTCCTTGGACATCAAGTTCTAAATTTTTTTAGCTGTCAGTGCATGTGACCAAAAGTGAATAACTGCTTTTGATCCCAACCACCCTCATTCTTTGGTTTTGAGATCAGTTGCCATCTTGCTAATGGAAACTAATATTGTCAGATTTGTTTCTCCAATAAAATCAGAACAAATATTTCTAATGTTTTCTAATGACTAAAGAATCCCTGAATATACCTGAAGATCTATAAATAGAGCTCGGGGTGCAAGAAGCTCAGCTCATCTTTTAGTACCCTGACCTACATTAGCTATTAAATGAAAATAGTGTTGTTTCTACAGGAAGAGGATGCCTCCAATACGATATATTATCATCCCTTTGGCATGCTCCACAAATTCTTGAATGTGAAGTATTCTAGGCTTCCTATCCAACCCCTCACCAGAGAGTTTGTCTGCAGTTGTGGTCAATTTCCCTACATATGTGTAGTTAAGATATTTTTGCGAACTACAGAGATATAGGTTTGACATGTCCTACAAGTGTCAGGTGAGATATGTCATTGATGTGTTGATCATTGGTCATCCACTTGATGACTAAAGAATCCATGAATACCTGAAGATCTATAATTTTCAGATGATGGGCTAGTCTAAACAGAGCTCGGGGTGCAAGAAGCTCAGCTCAGTTTTTAGTACCCTGACCTGCATTAGAAATTAAATGAATATAGTGTTGTTTTTGTAGGAAGAGGATTCCTCCAATATGACTAATTAAGAAATGTCCTCCATAGCACCTCCAATCTGGATGGCAACATGAGGGAGCAGATGTGTATTCAGGATGAAGTAAGGAAGGACTTGGACAAGAACGTCAAAACAAACCAAAGAAGGCAATGCCAAGAATCACCCTGAAGGAAGCCAGGCCTATGGAAGAAAAATTTGCCATGTAGCCAGTCTATGGAGGATATGGAAGGCAACGATATAATTGTTTAGTTGTAGTCATCCTTAATGCCTATATTGTTATGTATTTTTGTGTCTTGCTCAAAGGACAGTTTGTAAGCATCTACAGTGCAATAGGAATTATGAAAGATGAAAAGAAAGTAATAGTTATATTGAGAAAAAGAGAGCCAAAGGCTCTTTGGGCTCTACCAAAAAAAAATTGGTTTTTGAAAAACCACTTGACCTCTGTAATAGACTGTTGATTCAGTCGTTTAATACAAATACTCTTAGTTTTTGTTTTAAAAAAAAAAGAAACAGTGCGACAGTGAGTAGTACAGGACAGACCTTTAATTTTGATAGGTGATTTCATTCAATTAATTTTGAATGCTAACATAAAGAAAAACCACAACGGTGAGCAGTTAGGGGTAGTCCTTTCATTTTGATAAATGATTTCATTGAGGTACCTCTCTCAGAAGGGCACAACTTATATTAATTTTCACATAGCAGTGGTTGTTTGACAATTGAATATATATTTTCTATTGCCCCACACAACCTCTGGTATTGCCTTGCCTCCTAATAATAGGTACCTGACTTGCCAAGTATTGATATTGTATCTATTCCATTGATATGAACCCATTGTGTAATATCCATTAATTATTAAATTCAAATATATATTTTATGTACATCTTGTGCAAAGTTATTTACATGGGTCTCTTGCAC
Source organism: Pseudotsuga menziesii (assembly GCA_001517045.1). NCBI lineage: Eukaryota > Viridiplantae > Streptophyta > Pinopsida > Pinales > Pinaceae > Pseudotsuga > Pseudotsuga menziesii. The sequence continues at coordinate 188,470 of LPNX010694806.1, forward strand.
TATTAGAGTTGGGATTGAAGTATGAATGAATAATTCTCAACTATTATACTTTAGTTTTGGGGCAGTCTTTTTAGTTCCAGTGACAAAATGAAAACCCTCCCTCAGAGAAAATAATCCTACAAGCTGGCATAGGAATTTAAGACCCTTGTTATAAACAAAACTTTTCAAATTAAAATGATAGCACCTATGCATAAAAACCCAATGAACTAGAGTTTAGTTAAAACAAAATATTTTGTGCTAGTAAAAAGTACACTATTATTTTTTAACCATTAAGAACAAAAATTTTACCATAAATTTTTGTAGGACGAGCTTTAAAATCCATTTAGTTCGTATGAAATTCTTGTCCTTTGCGCGTGAGACTAATTCTCAAGTACCACTTCTTTCAATTTGTTCAATTTCTTCCTATGTGGCTTTATTCCTATACAAAGCGATGCAACAGGAGGAAGTTTGAGGCACATGTTGATCCTTTGTGTTTTTTCTCTATGTATTGGTTTTGATGCATATCAATTAAAGAAAACGTAGATGAAAATAGTGGAAAGTTAGAGTTAACATATCGATTTTATAATTGAATGCAGGAAATTAAAGATGAGTCAACAGCCAATTTTGACAACTGCTGACTACCATGCATACGACGAGAGAATAGCCGATGCAAAGAGCTTGCTTAAATATGCATGTCCATGTAATGATTGTTGTGGTGGGAAGATGAGAAAAAGACAAGTGATTTATGAACATATGCTAAAATTTGGTCATACCGGGATTAGCCCTTTCCCTCAAAATTATTATCTAGATAGTTTACATTTGCATAGCATGAGAGACGTAGAGGTGCCAAACATAAACGACAAGGAAACAAACACAGATGGAGACTTCAAAACCTTAGATGAAGGGATCGAAGATGATAGAATGTTGAATGAGGGCTTCAAGGATGACTGGCAAAAGTTGATGGAGGATGCTTCAAAACCTGTGTATGATACTTGCAAGTTTAGTCATTTAACAAAAATTCTTGTACTCCTTAACTTGCAAACAGTGCATGGTTGGACAAATGAGAGTGTTGATGAGTTATTGGCATTTTGACATGAGTTGTTTCCACCTAAATCCACATTGCCAACAAAACAGAGAGAATGTAAAACACAAATAAGTAAGCTAGGATTAGGGTATGAAAACATCCACACATGTGTGCATGGTTTCGTATTATTTCCCAAAAATATTGCAAGTGAGATGGAATGTCCTAAATGTAAAGAAGGGAGGTATAAACCAAGGTTGAAATCAAATTTAGCTCCTAGAAAAGTTCTTCAACACTTTCCACTAATCCCACGGTTGCTTCGAATGTATAGATGTCGAGACATTACTGAGTTGATGCAATGGCATGCCCAAAATAAGAGCACTGATGGAAAACAATGATTTGTGGCAGATTCTAAGATGTGGATAGAATTTGACAACATATGGCCCAATTTTTTCCAATTTCCTCGTAATATGAGGCTTGGTTTAGCTCTAGATGGCGTGAACCCATTCTCAAATCAAAGTACTAAATGGTCAACTTGGCCGATGTTTTTAATAAATTATAACTTACCACCATGGTTAGAAACCAAACCATTCTTGGTCAATTTGGCTGGTGCAAGAGGGAAGAAAGGAAGAAATATTGTGAAGGATCGATATTTTTTGGGTTGGGGAGGGTTGAGAGCCAAACAACACATATGTGTAAGTATATGGTGTTTTTGCTTAATAGTGTACATTGTGTTCTACCTTTTTAATTTATCTATATTTCCAATGCATTGTGTGTTGACAATGATTTGCAGGTTGAAGGAACTAATAGAGAACCCAATTTGAGTGAAATGAATCAATATATGGTAGACTTAGAAAATTCTAAAAAGGAGAGGTCCTTGCCATCTGTTGAAGTTGATAGAATCAAAACAAGAGGCCCATCTACTGTTGAAAACATTAGTGAGGATTATAACCGTTCAATGAATCGTTGTATAATTGGGTTGTCAGAGAAGATGTCGACCATAGCCTCCTCCATTGAACCTCTTGTTGCTACATTCAATTTAAATAAGGGAAAGACTATTGATTCAAATGAGGTAAGCTAATTATCATTCCCTTCCAACCATTTATTCAGTTGAAATTTTAATCTATGGATGTTATTTATCCATTTCACTTCACTCACGAAGCCTATTTTTTTTTAATGTAAATGTCTGTCAATCATAGGAAAAAACTGTAATTATGGGTGGTGCAACACTATTGAAAGACCCAAAAGATGGCCATGAACATGCAAAGGTATGTACTAAATCAATTGGTATACTAGAAGGCATGAAGCCCTTTATTTTAGAATATGGTTTAATTGGTATACTGTTTTGTTTTTTACAGCGCTCAATAATTCCAGGGGGGCATGAAGTACTCCAGGAAGCCTGAAACTATTAAAATATTGGATCCATATGATGGTGCTATTGCCGGCATTGGACGAATTCATTCACTTTGTGTGATCCATGGAGTGGCACTTGGTCTTGAAGATGCAAATGTCAATGTCATCAATGTCACAAGTAATATCCCACTTCTGTATGAAGATAAAATAGATGGATGTCTTCATTTGAAGGAGAAGGAAAGGAGTTTCATTTGGTGTCCAAAGAAGTATTTGGAAAAGTCATCAAACTAGATGATTTTTTATGCTAGTTTAACTTGTTCGTTAATTTATTACTACTGTTGTTATTGATTTCCCTTGGATGCTTCAAATTTAACGCATGGACCTTTGGGAGTGTTAAGTTGAAAGAAATGAAAAATTATGTTTTTACTTTATCTTGCATTGTCACAGCTGTACCTATGTGTTTTTGGTATTACTATTGCTGTTATTTACTATCCTTGGATGTTTCAACATTAACACAGAAACCTTTGGGAGTGTTAAGTTGAAAGAAATGAAAATTATGTTTTTACTTTATCTTGCATTGTCACAGCTGTAGCTATGTGTTTCTGGTATTACTATTGCTGTTATTTACTGTCCTTCGATGCTTCAACATTAAAACAGGGACCTTTGGGAGTGTTAAGTTGAAAGAAATGAAAATTATGTTTTTACTTTATCTTGCATTGTCACAGCTGTACCTATGTCTTTCTAGTGTTACTATTGCTGTTATTTATTGTCCTTGGATGCTTCAACATTAACACAGGGACCTTTGTGAGTGTTAAGTTGAAATAAATGAAAATTATGTTTTTACTTTATCTTGCATTGTCACAGCTGTACCTATGTGTTTCTGGTATTACTATTGCTGTTATTTACTGGCCTTGGATGCTTCAACATTAACACAGGGACCTTTGGGAGTGTTAAGTTGAAAGAAATGAAAATTATGTTTTTACTTTATCTTGCATTGTCACAGCTGTACCTATGTGTTTCTGGTATTACTATTGCTGTTATTTACTGTCCTTGGATGCTTCAACATTAACATAGGGACCTTTGGGAGTTTTAAGTTGAAAGAAATGAAAATTATGTTTTTACTTTATCTTGCATTGTCACAGTTGTACCTATGTGTTTCTGGTATTACTATTGTTGTTATTTACTATCCTTGGATGCTTCAACATTAACATAGGGACCTTTGGGAGTGTTAAGTTGAAAGAAATGAAAATTATGCTATATATGTTACCACGTTCTTTTCTCCTTTACATATGCTAGTTTAACTTGATCGTTAATTTATTACTACTGCTGTTATTGATTGTCCTTGGATGCTTCAACTTTAATACAGGGACCTTTGGGAGTGTTAAGTTGAAAGAAATGAAAATTATGTTATATATGTTACCACGTTGTTTTTTCCTTTACGTATGCTATTTTAACTTGTTCATTAATTTATTACTACAGCTGTTATTGATTGTCCTTGGATGCTTCAACTTTAACACAGGGACCTCTGGGAGTGTTAAGTTGAAAGAAATGACATTCCTTATACGATGATGATAAAACTTAGAATTATTGTATAGAACACATATGGACTATACCTTGAGAGAGAAGATAAAAATTTTACCCTTCATCTTGTGGGTAAAATGGTTGTTTCCCCACCTTGATTGTACACATCGGTCTTGTGGGTATTTTCTTGTCAGTATTGTGTGTGGGTCTTGTGGGTCTTGTCTATCAAACAGGATTTCTTATCCCTTGGCTTTAGGCATGTCTACAGGAAGCACAATATGAGTGTAGACCGCTTATCCAAGGAAGCACTTGATATGAAGGCTGGTCTTCTCTCCTTCTCAAAACTCTGGGAAGGAAAAATTATTGAGGAAGGCTTGATATAGCTCTTTTCAGCATTTTTTTCCAGTATTTGTGGCATACTCATGTTTTTCCCTTTTCGAGTATGGGGTGTGTTTGTTCCACCCAAGAGGCCTCCTGGATAAGTTTTCTGGGCTCATTTTGTTCTCCCTGTGGTGATGCTTTTTCTGTCTTTCTTTGAGATTTTGAGTTTTGTGGGTGGAGAATTTTTGGGTTGAGAGTTGGGTTGACAGCTACTACAAATGCAAATAGATTTTTTTGTTTTTTTATATTTTTTTGAGGTTGTCAGTATTGATCCGTGACCTTGTGGATAGTATTTGTCTCACTCTAGCCTAAATGGTTCATAGAATCAACTGAATGGATATTTAGTTTTGACATTGAGGTATCATGCACATTGTTTCCCATAAGGTGTTCACTTAATTTTTCATGAGGGTTTATGGGTTGGTTTCTGAGTTTTATGGGAAAATCAACTTCTTAAATCTCTCTCAGCGGTTTCATCTAGTGACAAATCCAAAACTATTCATTTTTCCACTGACATGGAATTTTTCACAATGCTTTTATAGGGTGAGAAATCCAAAACTCCTTGCTTTTCCACCAAAGCAGCAATTTCCTGTAATGCCTCTATGCTATGATTCCCCACATTATCCATGTCAGTCCCACCAAGTAATGACTTTAATGTCCCCTAAATTTCTGAACATCCAAAAACAACATCATTTTCTAGAGAGGATCTACACATATTACAAATTCGTGCTTCCACATTCAGAAAATCCCCAGTTATTACATACTTAGTAATCTTCTCCTTCTCTTCATCCCCTGCCTCACACAAATCATGACTTCCTTTCACTTCTTTTTTCTCATCCAACATAAAATCTGACACTGAACACACTGCCTCAGTTACTGGATTCTTGCAGTCAACCTGTGTGACATGCATCTCTATATCATTTACATCAATCACCAACTCCAACATCCTATGAATATTTACAAATGCAATATCTTCATGTGCAGTTACTCCAGCATACTCACTTCTTTCATCTAGTAGGATAACACTCTCAAGGGACTCCTCTTTGACATGCTTCACAGCAGAACCTGACACCCAATGGCTTTCTGTATGTCCCAAAACATCTACCACTTCATGAGAAGATCCATTCACGGTGTTATTCTCTCTTGCCCCCTCAAATAACCTATCCCTGTTTCTTGAAAACTCACACATTTTATCTTCTGTGTTATCACTTGCATCCAGATTATTAAGGCAGCCTAGAAAGGTGTAGTGTTTCTCCCCATCTACTAATTGATCTAGCACTCCTTGCATTTTGGATGCTAAATGATCTTGCTGAGAAGGCACTTTGGCATGCATTGTTTTTTGATATTCCTTGCTTACATCAAATATCAAATCTGGCATTTCCTCGATGTCTGCTAGAACAGTATGCTCAGGTGAAACAACTGAATGTGTCTGATTACTCTCATCTAACAAAGATTCTAGGGTTCCTCTCATTGTCGCTCCTACAATAGCCTCCTGGGCACCTTTTCCTGAGACTCCACTTAATTCCTCCACATCAACACTTTCTAAATTCCTGAGACTCCACTTTTTTAATTGGTTATGTTTCCAACTTTTTACCTCCTACATTCTCACTCAATGTGAAAGTCCCAAGTATACATGTGAGAACTCATGGGTGACTAAGAAAAACTACCCACTGTCACCTTGATAGTATTATCTCTCAGTTTAGGTCAGCTCTCCTATCTAGCTCAAAGGGGGGAATCCTGACAACAATCTAAGTCCAAGGTGTATTCAAGGAGAGAAAGGGGTAAATGGACTTAGGGTAAATCTGGTTCTAATTTGAATTGTAGCAAGTAAATTCCATATTTACACAACTTTTAAACAATGATTAAACATAGATATTCTTAGGCTAAAACAAATCTGAAAGTTCAATTTATATTCTGAAAATTACATATCTGTTATACAGAAAATTAGATAAAATACATAATTGAAAATGAGGGTTTAAGGATCTAAAAATCAATCTGAAATTAATATTTATTTGCTGGAAATTTACAGATTGTTGGAGAAAAAAATAAAGGTATTTTTTATTGTTCTCATCTCTTTTAAACGAGCATAAATCTAATAGTCCTTGCGTTTCTGGAGAAAGAATATCTTCCCGTGAAACCCTGTCCAACTGCTTCTCCTGGCTACCACCATCACCTTCGTCCCATACAAAATTTGACATTTGAGTTTCTACTTGACCAAAAGCAATGCTTGCTTCATGCTAAGATTGAACAAAAGGATCAAAATCTCTCCTTCCAAGGGACATTATCAATGTTCTTTGATGATTTCCTCTTTTCCCTTCTCTTCTATCCTGGGACTCCAAAACGTTACCAGTGCTCATCCTTTCTGTCTCCTCTGCCCACAGAGAGTTCAACAACATTTCATCCTCAGACTTTTCTGCTCCTTCAGTTTGAAAACCCAAACCTTCAGTTTTGCTATTCTTGTTTCTAGCATTTACTTCTGGTATTGAATCTTTATTTGGTGCTATATTATAAGGATAGGAACATGCCCTAATCATGGGAACATACTCAACATACTTGTTCTCTGCAGGCTTGCAATCCATGACTGAGATCAAATTGACTGCAAACAATGAACCATATTGCTCAGAGAAATTTGACAAAATTGGCAGCTCTTTAGTGTTTTCTCTCAAATCCATCACCGATTGTTCAGAAACTTGCTGATTATTCTTTCCTGTTCTCTCAAACTCAGGTTTGTTCTCACTTGTATTCTCAAACTCATCTCCCAAAATGTCTGACAATTTTGAATGTAAAGACTCTCTCTTTGAGCCCTTTGACACACTCCACATATTAACCTCTGCTCGATCATCTGAGCTGCTTGTCAACTCACCAATGTCTGGTCCAAACAAGTTTCCTTCAGTGGTCAGATTCTAGGCTGAAACCATGTGGGGGTAAAATCTTGATAACTGGCATTCTAGGACTAGTAATTGTCCAAAAAAAGGGTACATACTAGAGTGTAATGTGTAGTCATGTGCATCTCTATGAGGTAGATCACTTTAGACTAGAGTGTAATGTGTAGTCAGTTAGGTGCAGTTGTTTGTGGCCAGAAAGGCCTAAAAAAATTAACTGAATCTAGTTTGAATCTCATCAAGCTGGGTGTAGAACCTCGATTAGGGATTTTGAGTTTTGTGGGTGGAGAGTTGTTGGGTTGAAAGCTGCTACAAATGCAAATAGTTTTTTTTTGTTTTTTATATATGTTTTGAGGTTGACAGTATTGATCCATGACCTTGTGGTCGATATTTTTCTCACTCTTCCCTACAACTACCTATCTCTCTCTCTCTCTCGGGTATGTCCATTGTTTCGTTAGTGGCTTGTCTCCTAAGAGACAAAGTGTGATCGGATTATAAATCTGAGTATAGAAATTAAGGAAGGTCTAAACTACATTGTTTTCTTCTATTTGTCCATTTATAATATTTTTGCATGTGCTTGACTAATTCTGTTCATACATATCCTAGGCAACTGTAATTAATGGATGTACATAGTGCTGATATGTAGTAATCATGGCTTGGTTTGGAGCAAAATGGGTCATAGCATCAACTGAATGGATATTTAGTTTTGACATTGAGGAATCATGCAAAAAAGAGTAAACAGAGCTCTATAATTGAATCCCCCTTAGATTCCTCCTTGGCCCTTATTCTTAGATTCCTCCTTGGCCCTTATTTTGGCCTCCTCTATAGCTTGCATTTGTTGTTGCTTCAACTAATCTTTGGCTTCAAAAACATTTTTCTTTAAATCTTCTCTTCTGGTGGCATCAACCTTTGTTTTTTCCTTTATTTTCTCCATGTCATTGCCAAATCATACTTGTCTGTCTTCCACTGTTATTTTCATGTTAGCTTCTTAAATTGTATGCAACATTCTTCTTTGATTGTCATTCTCCATATTACTCAATACTTCATTTTATGTGAAAGCTTTTTGGAAAATTTCATCATGAGGATTGGGCTCATGTCTATACATTATAGCCAAGCTGGTTGATTTGAAATGTTCTTCAATAAATTTTATGTGATCGTGTCTCCTTAGGGTCTCTACACTAATCAGCAAATTGATCACTTTCTATTTTTAGATTCCGAGGATATATTTCTTGTTTTTAACTTCACAGGTTGGGTTTCGAATTGAACACCCACAAGAAGCCATAAATAAAATACAGGTGAGTCATAAAGAAGCAGATTGAATTTTTTGAAGAATTTCAGGGCAGTGTCTCAATTAATATCTATTTTTAATCTATTTTTTTCATTAAGAGGCCATGCGTGTGTTCTAGGGAATGACAAATAAAGCTCAGTTAGATATTATCTATATGAATTAGTCATCTAATAACAATGAGAATGCACCCAGGATCCTTTGAAAATAATGTTTGTGGTTGTTTATAAAATAGCTATTCAGATTATATTTCTGCCCTATTAGCACTGATGATGAGGATATCATCCAATTTTGTACTTGTTTCTTTTAAAACCCTCGCCTATGTCGTTATAGTCCAAACCCACAAGGTGAAGATCTAAGAACAACTCAGAGAGGTTACCCACTATCACCTCAATAACTCTCTCCCACTTTTTAAATTGGTTATGTTTCCAACTTTTTACCTCCTACATTCCCACTCAATGTGAAAGTCCCAAACATACATGTGAAAACTCATGGGTGACTAAGAAAAACTACCCACTGTCACCTTGATAGTATTATCTCTCAGTTTAGGTCAACTCTCCTATCTAGCTCAAAGGGGGGAATCCTGACAACAATATAAGTCCAAGGTGTATTCAAGGAGAGAAAGGGGTAAATGGACTTAGGGTAAATCTAGTTCTAATTTGAATTGTAGCAAGTAAATTCCAGATTTACACAGCTTTTAAACAATGATTAAACAGAGATATTCTTAGGCTAAAACAAATCTGAAAGTTCAATTTATATTCCAAAAATTAGAGATCTGTTATACAGAGAATTAGATAAATTACATAATTGAAAATGAGGGTTTAAGGATCTAAAAATAAATCTGAAATTAATATTTCTTTGCTGGAAATTTACAGATTGTTGGAGCAAAAAATAAAGGTATTTTGTATTGTTCTCATCTCTTTTAAATGAGCATAAATTTGACAGTCCTTGCATTTCTGGAGAAAGAATATCTTTCTGTGAAACTCTATCCAGTCGCTTCTCCTGGATACCATCGTCACCTTCGTCCCATATATAATCTAACATTTGAGTGTCTACTTGACCAAAAGCAATGCTTGCTTCATGCTGAGATTGAACAAAAGGATCAAAATCTCTCCTTTCAGGGGGCATTATCACCGTGCTTTGATGATTGCCTCTTTTCCCTTCTCTTCTATTGCAGGACTCCAAAAAGTTGCCAGTGCTCATCCTTTCTGTATCCTCCGCCCACAGAGAATTCAACAGCATTTCATCCTTAGACTTTTCTGCTCCTTCAATTTGAAAACCCAAACCTTCATTTCCTCTATTCTTGTTTCCAGCATTTACTTGTGGTATTGAATCTTTATTTGGTGCTAGGTTATAAGGATAGGAACTGGCCCCAATCATGGGAACCTACTCAACATACTTGTTTTCTGTAGGCCTGCAATCCATGACTGAGGAGGAATTGACCACAAACAATGAACCATGTTGCTCAGAGAAATTTGACAAAATTGGCAGCTCTTTAATGTTTTCTCTCAAATCCATCACTGTCTATTCAAAAACTTACTAATTCTTCTTGTCTGTATTCTCAAACTAATTCTTCTTTCCTGTATTCTGAAATTTTCTTAATAATGAAACGTCTAACATTGCTTTCGTTGCAGGGCCAAACTCCTCTCTTTCTCCGCATTTCTGGACATGAAGCAGCTGGGTATACACTCTATTCTTGCCATGAAGTTTGTATTAATCAAATTTGAGAAAATTTGATTAATCATAGTAGTAGAGATGTAGAATTTCAAGAGGGAAAAATGATATGAATTTTCTGGTGATATGAATGGTATGGTAGAGATTGTATTTGATTCAAATTTAAGCTGAAACATTCGCAAACTAGGAGGCAATTTTTGTGTCTTGGTTGCACATTTTAGATGCTAAAGGCATATCGCATTATAAATGGTGTTCAAGATGTAGTTTGTACTATTAAGGCACTGGATAATGAGAAAGCCAGTTGTCATACATGACATTTTTTAGGAGTTATAGCTTCCCCCAGTATGGCCATTTACTGTGTGATCTGGCTTTCAATATTTTCTTTTTAAGACCACACTGACTTCATATTCTCTGCCAAATATGGAATGCGGATCTCCAGATCAATGAAGAAGGAAAAATCACAGGATAACTTCTTAGAAAAATGATCTCTCTTGTACAATGGGGCTTCTAAATATACTGCTGGGAATTTGGGAGGAGGAACTATTTATAGGACCAATTATTCTATAATAAAGTATTGTCTGTCCCTTGGAAAAACATCAAATAACTTTGCTGAATTTAGTGCACTACTTTGAAGTTTCAAGTTGTGTCTAGATAGAAAGATAGAAACTAGGAATCTAAGAAGAGTTCCTCCCAGTAACTAACTTGTTAAAGAGCAATTGGTTCATTTTCCATATGGGGACAAAGGATCTAAAATCTGACAGGAACGGAGTTATCCTGTACTCTTTCAAAATGACTATCAGAGCCTTTCCTCCCAGAGCAGGAGAAGAAAAATTTACTCACTAACAAAGTTTTAGAAGAAAGCCACCGATGACTGGTGATGGCCTGTGATGTTCTTTGTTCTCAGGATATTATGTTGGAATACTGAACACTACCAGAAAAATGAGTGTCACTCTGTCTCTTTTTAGTAACTTTTAAGAGGAGATAGGATTAAATGGGGTCTCTCCTTATCAAATAGTATAAATAATTCAAATCTAGGAGAGAGTAAACAATCAGAAGAAGCTAGCAATCAGGGAGGATGGTAAACAAGAGATGGGACACTAGTTGTGGGATATTATTCTCTTGAACTTGTGCAGATTACAATTACTTATGTAAGAATTTTAATTTCCTATAGTGGGACAATTTTAATATAGAACTGTGATTCCTGTTGAATCTTTTCAACAATTGGTACTGCTGGATACTTGCAGCTGCATAGTCATATAGTATAAAGCTGGAACATGTCACTGGTGTGAGTTTTTTTAAGAAATTTCATCTTGAAAGTTCATGTATCTGTATCGTGCATCTCTTGGAAAATCATTGACTATGCTATTTCATAGGAAACTTATCAACGAGGGAAAAGGAGTTGAGGACACTTACTGGGAGCTTGTAATAAAAGATATCCAATATGCATGTGAATTACTTGAACCCATTTATAATGCAACTGGAGGAGCAGATGGTTGTGTTTCTGTTCAAGTCTCCCCTGGACTTGTGCTTGATACAGAAGGGAGTGCTGAAGCTGCTAAGTGGCTACACAAAACAATCAATCGCTGCAATGTCTACATTAAGATTCCAGCAACTGTAGAATGTATTCCATCTATAAAGCAAGTTGTTTCACTTGGTATCAGTGTGACTGTTACTTTAAGTCTATTATTTTCTCTGAAGTTTTCTTCTTTAATAAACGCAGGAATTATTTTCAATTGCCAATTATTGATTCATTTGTCCAAATCTTGGAGTCCAACATGGTATGGTAGAAATTGTATTTGCTTCAAATTTAAGCTGAAACATTCGCAAACTAGGAGGAAATTTTTGTGTCTTGTTTGCACATTTTAGATGCTAAAGGCACATCGCATTATAAATGGTGTTCAAGATGTAGCTTGTACTATTAAGGCACTGAATAATGAGAAAGCCAGTTGTCATGCATAACATTTTTAGGAGTTATAGCTTCCCCTAGTATGGCCATTTACTGTGTGAGCTGGATTTCAATCTTTTCTTTTTAAGACCACACTAACTTCATATTCTCTGCCAAATATGGAATGTGGATCTCCAGATCAATGAAGAAGGAAAAACCACAGGATAAGCTCCTAGAAAAATGATCTCTCTTGTACAATGGGGCTTCTAAATATACTGCTGGGAATTTGGGAGGAGGAACTATTTATAGGACCAATTATTTTATAATAACCTATTGTCTGTCCCTTGGAAAAACATCAAATAACTTTGCTGAATTTAGTGCACTACTTTGAGGTTTAAAGTTGTGTCTAGATACAAAGAGAGAAACTAGGAATATAAGAAGAGTTCCTCCCAGTAACTAACTTGTTAAAGAGCAATTGGTTTAGTTTCCATATGGGAACAAAGGGTCTAAAATATGACAGGAACGGAGTCATCCTGTACTCTTTCAAAATGACTATTAGAGTCTTTCCTCCCAGAGCAGGAGAAGAACAATTTACTCACTGACAAATTTTTAGAAGAAAGCCACCGATGACTAGTGATGGCCTGTGATGTTCTTTGTTCTCAGGATATTATGTTGGAATACTGAACACTACCAGAAAAATGAGGGTCACTCTATCTCTTTTTAGTAACTTTTAAGAGGAGATAGGATTAAAGGGGGTCTCTCCTTATCAAACAGTAGAAATAATTCAAATCTAGGAGAGAGTAAACAAGCAGAAGAAGCTAGCAATCAGGGAGGATGGTAAACAATAGATGGGACACTAGTTGTGGGATTCTACAAGAATGTGTCTTCATCTGGATTGGTTAGTTGTCTCTGTGTGCAGATGTGAAGGATTGCATCTTTATATTAAGTTTAAATGATGATATCACGATAATCAAGGTCATGACATTCATTTATGCTTTGCATTGGCAAAGCATTGAAATTTTGTATTTAATAAAAAACAAATCACTGCATTGATTTTATTAGTGTACTAGCACAGCCACTTAACTTGTGGCTGGTAAACACCAATAGGTCACAAGTTAAGTGTCACGAATAAGTTATCCGTTACTTGTTTTTTCCTTCTTCTAGTTAAATGAGTTGTCTGTTAGAAACTGCCCATTATCCATGCATTAGCTAAGAGTGCATCAACTACCAGTTAGCTATCTTTGGAAAAGAACTTTTGTGCTTAAGGAGGACCATAAGCTCAGTGTTGTAGGTATTCTTAGGTTTAAATCTAGGCTCCAATACATTCCTGGGGTTTGACAATTAAAACCTATTTTTGTCCTTCCTAGAATGTGCTTTTAGATTCCAGGTATTGGCTACATTTGTTATTCTATTAAATGAGCATTTAACACCTGTCCTTGTAAGTATTCTTCTATTGGCTTTTTTTCCTTTAGAAGACTAATATCATGCCAAATTCTAAATTGGATATCAATATTGCAATGGATATGTTACAAAGTGCATTGTGGTTGTAGGATTCCTTTGAACTAAAATGTCAGTGTGGCTGACTATGAAAAATTTAAACTTGCACTGCTATTAAGCTGAAGTACATGGTTTGCTTGTTTGTCATAATTTTCTGACATGTAGAAATCTGAAGAACTACTTTGTAACAATTGATAGAATGGCCGTTGACCTATTATAATTTGTGATTTTAATTGTGAATGCTACAAGATTCAAGGGATTATCAACTTTATATCCTGAATACAAGTCAGAGATACATTTTGATTTCATCATTTTTATGTGAGTTTTGAATTTTTCTATCTACTTTTACATTTTAATGGCCATGCATGAATTGATCTTGTGCTGCAGACAGGTTTAAGTTTAATTGTCTAAATCTTAAAAAATTTCAAGCATGTTTGCATAATTGGCTTCATATATCATTACAGTACAAGAAGAGTTTTCTTTGACAGTGCCCTAGTTTTACTCAGATGATTGAAATTTTATGCTTATCTAATAATGTCTATAAAATCTGCTAACCCCCCACGCATAAGAGAATGCAAAGATGCACTACGCAAATGCCTAAAGTCAGTGATGCTAATGATGTGTTTGGAGGTATTTTGGAGAAGTTCCCAAAGCGCCTGAATGTTGTTCCTCCTAGAGTTCTCAGTGGTTCATTATCAGGTGTTACTGCTGATACATAGTTGTGGAGAAAGCATGTGAAAGGCTACAAAATAATGAACAAATATATTGGGGAGAATAGATATCGCAATGTTATGGACATGAATGCAGGTCTTGGTGGCTTTGCAGCAGCACTTACATTCGACAAAGTTTGGGTTATGAATGTTGTCCCAACCATTGCAAAAAAGAATACACTTGGTGTGATATATGAAAGAGGCCTTATTGGAATTTATCATGACTGGTATGGTTACCCTTCATTTCTCTTTTAATTTTTGCAAGGCTTTAATTTCTGTTATAGAAATATAACCTATAGTTGGAGGACCACAATTCACAACAATATACATGCATAGGTAGAAGACTAGGTTTCCAGTCTCATCCCATTTTAAGAAAAGGATTATAGGAACAAACTGCATCTAATATGTAATATAACAAGTAAAAAATATGGTTTTTGTATCCTTATACCTTTTTAATGGCCCTAGTGAAGCATAGTAGATTGACAGACAAGATGCTCACCCAATTGAAATCATGCCATGTGTCTACTACACGATGCACCAATAGATTCCATTCTATTTTAAAATGAGAGTATCCCTCCTCGCCATATAACATAAAAATCATGGTTTTCATAAACCGATATGGGTATATCAAGTATTGTGTAGAATACATCCAATTATTCTTTTCTAAGAAGGCCTTATATTTAGTCCACCAATCTTTCAATTTTTTTACTAGATTGAATTCCTTGGCTCTGTACTCATCCAGCAATGTTTTGTTCATCATCACTTGAATTTTCTTCAGCTTGAACATTATTTTGAATGAATAGGGTTGTAAATAAGCTATGGAAACCCTAACTTCACTTATTATTGATCTCATTCCATGATTAATGTGTCTGAATATCGATTTGACAACATTGTTATATGGTAATATTATTGATTTGGCGGCAATCAAGTAAAGGATGTGCTTTTTGATATTTCAAAAAACCTCTAAGTCATCATGGTCCTTATGGAAGTCTTCATTGACGAACATTCTATACATGTATTTGGGCACTCAAGGTCATCTTGGAATCCAATTAAATGATTTGTATCCATGAGCAACATTGGATCTGCATCTTTCCAAGGGTTGGGACTTTCTTCAACTTCCCATTTTAAGGTAGCTTCCCTATTCCTTTTGCTTTTGACATATTAAATAATAAATATCCTACAATAAAAAACGAAAATACAAATATTAAATCTTGTAGACATAATTATGTCAATAGGTGAGTTATGAACATAAATCAAGTATACCTCAAGTTTCGAGCTAAAACAAATGGAATTTGAGAAACAAGATAGCAGGTGAACAAACTTGGCTTCTCTAGCAAGTTTACAAAGGATAATGGTGAATATTAATTGCGAAATACCTCCCTGAGCTGGTTAAGATTATTAATGACAACTATATATATATGCACGGGTGGCAAAGTTTGGTGATAAGTTCTGTATTTTGTTTTTGCAATGATTTATGGAGTTTGAGGATATGCCCTTATCTGAAATCCTTATGGCATGCTTAGGTGGCAAGCTAGGGTGCATAAATTTTGAAGAGAAATGTTTTGACCATGTCATTTGCACCAAGGGAGTCACATGAAGCCCAAGTGCAGTTTTCTTTGGAGCAAGGCATGCCTACTGTGATTGGTGTAATGGGGACATAGCAGCTTCCTTACCCTTCCCATAGTAGGGATCGAAACGTCGAGATTTGTGAAATAATCCAATGCAGCTCCTTCTTATTTACAATTCTCCACTGCGTAAATGACTACTTTCATAAATACTAGTTACTGGTAAGTTTTAATAGTAATAATTATGTAGTTTGTAGATTGATATCTATCATAAATTTGTTTGAATATCATAATTGTCAAGCAATAACAACTTCTTAAAGGGTGCTAGCTCAATGGTAGAGCGCCCGCCTAATTATAGGCAGGAGGCTGGTGGTTCGATTCCTCCGTGCCCTATCATAAATTTGTGACTACAAAAACGACTAAATTCACATATATACAACTATTGGTAGCTAATTTCTTGTATCTTAGTCGTATTTAGCTTAGTCATTAATATGTTAACATCTAGTAGTTTATTTAGTCGTATATTTGGTCATTAATGGTTGCAATCAGTGACTAAATCAGCGACTAAATGAATGATTAACTCAGTGACTAAATCAAGGACTAAATCTGTTACTAAATCATTAACTATCAATGACTAAAACAATGACTAAATCATTGACTATCAATGACTAAAGCATTTTCTATCAATGACTAAATCATTGTCTATCAATGACCAAAACAATGACTAAATCAGTGACTACTAAGTCAAGCTATTAATGACTAGTGAAATACGACTAGCTATAAGATAGTGGTAATTTGCTACTATTAGTCACTGACTCAAAAATAGTTGTTTATAGCCTGATTTTAGTCATTTTTTTAGTCATTAATTTCTCATTTTCTACTAGTGTTCATTTATTTTGGACTATGCATTTATGAGAATATTGCATCCATTGTACCTAAAATTTTAATTTAAGATGCATTCACTATATTCATAAAGATACAACATAATATTCACTACTATTTTCTAACTTAATATCAACTTACCAAGATATGGTAAATTTCCTTTATATTCATTTATTCTAGACTATGCATCTATGAGAATATTGCATGCATTATACCTGAAAGTTGAATTTAAAATGCATTCACTATATTCATAAAGATACAACAGAATCTTCAATAGTATTTTCTAACTTAATATCAACTTACCAAGATATGGTAAATTTCCTTTATATTCATTTATTTTGGACTATGCATTTATGAGAATTTTGCATCCATTATACCTGAAATTTTAATTTAAGATGCATTCACTATATTCATAAAGATACAACATAATCTTCACTAGTATTTTTCTAACTTAATATCAACTTACCAAAATATGCCAAATTTCCTTTATATTCATTTATTCTGGAGTATGCATTTATGCGAATATTGCATCCATTGTACTTGAAAATTTAATTTAAGATGCATTCACTATATTCCTAAAGATACAACAGAATATTCACTAGTATTTTCTAACTTAATAGCATGTATTTTGAGACTACAATGACCACAAATCTATACCTAAAGGCTTCCCAAAATCGTTGTCCCAAATATTCTACAGGGTTTGATAGATTCAACAAATAACATGGTAAATGCTACAAGTATATCATTGGTTATTCTACCAAAGTTTTCCTAGAATTAAACCATTGCAGTGTTCCTCCATGGCCCATTTATGTTGTTAGATAAATTTACATGAAAGAATAAGTTGTAACAACCTCTTCAAAATCCATAAGGTACACTTGTTCCACATTACAACTACCAATTGTTAACCATAACCACTAACATCTAGTCTAGCACCACAATATCAAGCAAAACTCCAAAATATCAAATGCATTCCTTACTGTTGAAATTGTGAAAAAATTCACAAGTGAACACCCTTGCATGATGAGGGATAACAATTTGCATAGAAACATCAAAGTGTTAGGTGTAATCATACAACCAATGTAGTCATGCTAGAGCACTTTATCAATTACATATATTTTTCCCTTGTGTTTGATGATCAAATAAAAAAAAGCCACTTAAAAATACCAAACCCATGCTATTAAAAAAAAACAAAGATACCAAACCCATGGTAATTAAACAAATAAAAAATATAGTATATATCTCATCAAACACATCTTAAGATACTAATTAAATTAAATCATTTAAAACCAAAAAATTCCAAAAACAATATATATGAATGGTCCAAATTTTAAAAACCAGATATATATGAACGGTCCAAAATTATATATATCTTTAAAATATATAAGTTAAACTGATAAGTTTAAGTTTAAAGTTTTGACATGGAATATGTCAAATCAACAAGTTCACATGTATAAAAACATATATAACTATGTGATATCCATTATATGGATATCAATCTCCACATTCTCCTGGCTATTGACCTATATAACATGTGTGGAAATTGAACCTAGTGATAGAACAATTACACTCACAACAATTATCAATTGTACATGCAAAATCACTCACAAAAAAGACTGAATATGGAGCTGAACACTAAACTGTATTAAATCAGTGTACAATAGCCAACCCTATAACATCATAGGCTGCCACAATAAATAATTACATAAGAAATTCGAATGCATGAAGAGGAAATTCGAATCTATTCAAAAGCAGGATTACTAAAATCAAGCAAATCCCCCATAGGTGCATAAAGCAGTTTCCAAAACTGTCAAGGAGCTCACAAATTGGAAAAAGCACTTATGAAAGCTAAAAGGTAATGGAAGGAAAACTCATACATGCTTTTCATAGGATAAAAGAGTGGAGGATGTGGAGGACAAAAAACTAGTTAACCTCACCTAGTCAAACTTTCCCAATTGCCTTAAAGCACTGAAAAAGTAGGAAATAAAGCAGAAAAAGAAGAAGGGCACTAGGAAGGCCAGGAATAAAGCAGATTTGATTCCATGAGATTTTCCAAGCGCTCCATGAGTCAAAATTAGAAAGTTTTACCACTATGGATGTGTAGATGACAACTTGCATAAGGTAGAACATGGAAACTAGGCAAATAAGACAAAAATGGATTAATTAATGTCTAAGGTAGCTAACTATGGGTTGATTATTCTAACACCCCCCCTTAATCCTGACTTATGAGTAATATATCAGAAAATTATAGGGCCTAGAAACAAGGCTTAGTCACCCTTTACATACTGCATGTCCATTTAACCAAGGAAAGAGGCAAAAACCCAGTGGGAAAATCCTCCCTTAAACATGGATTGTAAAATAAAATTTGGAAATCTTGTCTTCACTCATGCTTCACAGCATGATCAGCAATCCCCAACAGTAATTTGAGATTGCTGAAGTTCTTCTCACAAAATTCTTTGGTGAAGATATTAGCTACTTGTTCTGAAGATGAACAGAAGAGTAGGTGAATGGTCCCATCATGCACAAGCTCTCTGATGTAGTGCATATGGATCTCAATGTGTTTCGTTCTCTGCTTCTGAAGTGGATCATTGTAGATTCGAATGGTACTCTGATTATCATAGTAGATGGTAGTTGAGTATTCTGATTCAAAGCCACACTCTCCAAGTAATCCCTACAACCATAAACATTGAGTTGTTGCATTTACAACTCCTTTGTACTCTGCTTCTGTAGATGAGAGTGCAATGGCACTCTGTTTCTTGCTTGACCAGATGACTGGCCCTTCTGCAAGCATGAACACATATCCTGATGTTGACTTTCTGTCTGTGCTATCACCTGCCCAATCACTGTCAGTAAACCCAATCAAATCAAGATCAGATTTAGCTTTATAGAAGATCCCATGTGTCCTTGTTCCCTGAACAAAGTTAAAGATCCTTTTGGCTTCTTTCCAATGGATCTCATGAGGATGATCCATGTATATAGAAGCCACACTTAATGCATAATAAATATCATGTCTAGTATGTGTAAGATACAACAAACATCCAATCAATTTCCTATACAGTGTATTGTTTACCATAGGTGAAGAATCAGCTTCTTCAAGCTTCACTCCTGAAAGGAAAGGAGTCTTTCTTGGCTTGCAATCCTTCATTCTAAATTTGTTCAGCAAATCCAAGGCATACTTGTAATGGTTCACCTTGATTCCAGCTTTGGTTTGAGCAATCTCAAGCCCCAAGAATTGGCTTAAGAGCCCCAAATCTGTCATGGAGAAGGCTTGGTTCATTGCACCCTTCAAGGAAGCAATCTCATCCTTTGAGATTTTTGTAATGAGGAGGTCATCAAAATATAAAAAAATTATCATTAATGAACCATTAATCAACTTCAAATATACATTTGGATCTGATTTGCATCGAACAAAATTCAGTGATAGCAAGAAGCTATCAATCTTGGCATACCAAGCCCTAGGGACTTGCTTTAGCCCATACAATGACTTCCTTATCCTGCACACAAGATATGGGTTAGTAGCAAATACTTGAGGCTGCTGCATGTATATCTCTTCAGTGAGATCTCCATTCAGGAAGGCACACTTTACATCCATGTTATGTACCTCCCATTGCTTTGAAGCTGCAATGGCTAAGGCTAGCCTGATGGAGTCCATCTTTGCCACTGGTGCAAAGGTCTCATTGTAATCTATGCCATGAACCTGTGAGTATCCCTTAGCTACCAACATGGCCTTGTACTTTAGAGATGAACCATCAGCAGCAAATTTGTTCTTGTACACCCACTTACACTGAACTAGCTTCCTCCCTGGGGGAAGATCTACCAGCTCCCAAGTGTTGCTCTTCTGGAGTGAGCTGAACTCTTCCTTCATGGATGCTTTCCATATTGGATCTCCTGCTGCATATTCATATGTCTGAGGATCTGATTCCACCATCAGATAGCATTTCTCAGCAAACATAGGATCCTTCATGCACAGAGTACTCTCAAATTGAGATCTAGTCCTCCTAGGGTCATTAGGATTTCCAGCTAGCTCTCCTGCTGCATGAATGGTATTGGCTGCCCATTTTGGCCTTGTAGGGATTTTAGGATCTCCAATAAATTCATCACTATCAGACATATCAGAATCAGCATGTTCAACAATCTCTTCACTTACATTCAGAGGTTTTGGTGGTGAAGAGGCTTCTCCAACTTCCACTGTTGCTAGGGGTTCTTCTTGAAACTAAACACACCTTTCAATGAAGGCTTTGTTTGTGCTAAAATTTATCAGCTTGTACCCTTTTGAATCTTCAGAGTACCAAACAAATAGACACTCTTGGCTTTGGGGCTGCAAAGCCTTTCTCTTTTCTGTTGGAATTCTAGCCCAAGCCTTTGAGCCAAAAATCCTAAAATGGGTCACATCTGGCTTGTGCCCACTCCATGCTTCGAAAGGAGTCATACCATCAAGATTTTTATGAGGCACCCTATTATGGATATAGGCTGCACAGTTTATAGCTTCAACCCAGTACTTTTGTGGCAAATTCTTAGCCTCCATCATGCATGTTGCCATCTCCTTCAGTGATCTATTCTTCCTCTCAGCAACACCATTCTGCTATGGTGTGTAAGGGATAGAATGCTGCATCTGAATACCTGCATCTACACAATATTGAATAAACTCAGACTTGACATACTCACCACCATTGTTATATCTAAGGACCTTGAGTTTCCTCCCAGACTGGTTTTCAACCAAAGCCTTAAAGACTTTGAAGAGGCCAAAAACTTCAAACTTGTGTTTCGGGAAGTAAACCCAGCAATACCTGGAAAATTCATCTATGAAATTCAATGAATATTTGGCTTGACTCATGGACATATGAGGGAATGGGCCAGCAACATCAATGTGGATCAACTCAAGGGGTGCAGAGGTTCTCTCATGACTAGCTCTCTCAAATTTATGCTCTAGGTGTTTTCCTAGGATGCAACCTTGGCAGACTCCTTTGGAAAATTTTATCTTTGGTAACCCTATGACCATATGTTTTTCACTAAGATCAGAAATATACTTGTAATTTAGGTGGCCAAATATTTCATGCCAAATATTTCTTGCCTCATTAGCATGAATCAGAAGAGCATAGGGGTTTGAGTAGGGTAGGAAGTGTGAGAACATGTATACCTTCGAAGTATGATTTGCAACTCCTTTTGCAATGACTTTACCACTTGAGATCTCTATGATCTCAACTTCATTAGGGGAGAATATGACCTTCTTTGGAGACCCTATGTGGGTCATCTGATACACTGATAAGAGGTTAGAGGAAAGACCTGGAACATACAACACATTGCTGAACTGACCATGATCAAGATCAATCCTCCCTTTTCCCAAACTTTCGGTGATAAATTCATCTCCCGGTACTATTGGTGGACCTTTAGACATGTCAAGTGAGGTGAATTTCTCCTTGGTCGAAACCATATGTCTTGAAGCTCCAGAATCAATGATGAAACTAGGTGAGCTTGATGTGCCAGCAACCAATGCATGAACTCTCTCTCTGTCTTCTGAACTTGATCCTCCTTCTCTCTTCTTTGAGCTGTCTGGAAGGGAAATGCCATTCTTCTCCAGGATTTGGGTCAGCATGTCTATTTCATTCTTCATGCAGGAGCTCTCAGAATGATTTCCCTTACTGCATTATGCGTACTTGCTCATTTCTCCTTTGTTCTTCTTCTTCTGGTAGTTCTTCTTGGAACCTTGAGGCTCCTTCAGAGACTTGTTCTTGTCTCTCTTTTGCTCAGGTGGATTTTTATCTTTCTTTTTTATTTTTGAATCCACCCTCGAATCTCCAGCAACCAGAGCTTGGTATTTGGATGGTTTGATGGTGCCCATCATCACCAGTTTGTCTTGTTCTTATGTGAGAGATTCCATGAAATCTGCAAGGCTAGGCATCTTCCAGGTTCAAGCTGTCAACTTTGTGGCATAGAAGGTCAAAAAAAAACTAAATAGTCAGGGCCAAGCTTCAAGAGTATGGCCAAGACCAGTTGATCATCCTTCTTTTCAATCCCACATTGTTTTAGCTACAAAACAAGTGCTTTGAACTTGGAGAAATAGAGTTGCAAGGATTCAAATCTATTTGGACTCAAGGAGATCAGTTCATTTTCAATTTGATGTCCCCTCATCTCATCTGTCTTTCCAAAAAGATCAACAAGCTTCTCCCATACTTCATTTGGTGATGTCAATCCATCAAGATGGAAAAGGAAGTCTCTGGATATGTTCAGACACAAGAGACCATAGGCCTCATCCCTCCTATTGTGCCATTTTATCTTCTATGTAGCTGCATTGGGCTCTGCTTCTATTGCCATAGTCACTCTGTAGAGGCCTTTTTCTCTTAACAGTATCTCCATATTTTCTTTCCATTCAAAGAAGTTGAAGGGAGTCAAGATGATCTTCTGAGATTGATCCATAGCTCAGAAATTGTCTCGGCTGTCAGTAGAAGGCTCCCAGTAACTGATGTCAAACCTGCAAAACAAATTGGAAGGAGATAAATCAATCTACAAAGTCTCTGATACCATGTGTAAATTGAACCCAGTGATAGAACATTTACACTCACAACAATTATCAATTATACATGCAAAATCACTCACAAAAGAGACTGAATATGGAGCTGAACACTAAACTGTATTAAATCAGTGTATAATAGCCAACCCTGTAACATCATAGGATTCCACAATAAATAATTACATAAGGTATTCGAATGCATGAAGAGGCAATTCAAATCTAGTCAAAAGCAGGCTTACTAAAATTAAGCAAATCCCCCATAGGTGCATAAAGCAGTTTCCAAAACTGTCAAGGAGCTCATGAATTGGAAAAATAACTTAGGAAAGCTAAAGGGTAATGGAAGGACAACTCATACATGCTTTTCATAGGAGAAAAGAGTGGAGGATGTGGAGGACAAAAAATTAGTTAACCTCACCCAGTCAAACTTTCCCAATTGCCTTAAAGCACTGAAAAAGCAGGCAATAAAGAAAAAAAAGCAGAAGGGCACTAGGAAGGCCAGGAATAAAGCATATTTGATTCCATGACCTTTCCCAAGTGCTCCATGAGTCAAAATTAGCAAGTTTGACCACTATGGATGTGTACATGACAACTTGCATAAGGTGGAACATGGAAACTAGGCAAATAAGACAAAAATGGATTAATTAATGTCTAAGGTAGCTAACTATGGGTTGATTATTCTAAAAACATGCAACATATAATTAAGCTTCAATATATAAATTTTATACTGTAAATAAACTTAAATAAAAATACAGTTTGAAGTTAAAATAATAAAAATGAATAAATATACATGAGTGAGTCCAACACCCAAAGAGGTCACCACATCCACAGCCACGGAAGGTTGTGCAATATGTATACCCACCTACAATTAAAATACCATTACTTAAACATTTAAAACATGTAATTTAAATGTAACTTAATTCAAATTTAAATAAAATGTCAATTGTTTTTAATCATTAAAAAAACATTTAATCATTACTAAAACATTTGAAAGGTGCTTGGTTTACATCCAAATCTTGGGAGACACTAGGAATGTCTCCCAAAATTGATGATGAGAGGGGCCCAATACCCATGGTCCTTGGCAGCAGGATCGGAACCTATGAACACAAACAAAACTTCAATCTTGAAAAAATGTGTCATGTCAATAATAAGAACATATAAACTTTTATAGATATTTATGCAAATGTACCTCTTTCAATGACCCTAGGTTAACACTAGAGTCGACCATAAAATAATGTTCATCCAACCTTTGGGTGAACTACAACTCAAATGAGTTCAATATATATTTAGATAAACTAACAAAACGAGCTTTAACAATTATGAGGAAAACATAAAAGTTTTCACATACCTCCACCCTCCCTCCTTCCTTGCGATGGAGTAAATAAAACAATCCATCTCGACAATGTTTTTCATATGCCTTGGCATCTTCAAGGCTCATTGAATCTAACTCATTGTCTGTTTTATAAGAAAAATGCGCAGGAAAATGAGCACATGCTCTATGTTGATCCATTCCCACATCAACATCCATTAGAGGAGATGGTAAGTTGTCTCCTATGACGATTCTGACCTCTTGACCAATCTGAGAGGGCACCTCCATCTCTGATTGTAATGTAACAACTCTTTGTGACCGAGGCACCAAATGAGGTGTAGGCTTAGGAAACAATGGATCGTGATAGGCTCCTTCTCATTCATACGCCCTACCTTTTCCAACCCCGTAAAATTTGGACACATCTCTATAATTTGGCTTCATGTTTAAAAAAAAATCCGCATAAAAAAAAATTGCAGAATAATGTGGCACTTCATCATTCCATGGCAATCTACCATAGGAAGCCAATAATCTATCATATAATTGGTGTGCAATCTTGGGGTGCTTGAAATATTGCACCTTTAACACCTTCCGCTTCAGTCCTTCTTTAAAATTAAACATTGAAATGACATTTTCTTTTGATACCCTCTTCTCTACATCAACCCTCTTGTCAAGACCCATCACCTGAGCCCTTCACATTCACATCAATTGAATAAAACATTTTTTTATTGTCCCAATAGTTCTATAGGCACCAATAAACTTTCCTAAAGATTCCAAAAGTATTTGCAAGCTTTGTCGACTCTCTGTTGGGAGTTCCAAGCTAGCAAGATCATGTCTCAATTTTTTTATGGTGGGTTGTACACTGTTCAAGGGTGATAGAAACCTCTTCATTTTCCCAAGGAATAGCATCGGGTATATCTAAAGGATAAATGGTGATGGGCTGACAACCATGTGCTTGTTCAATACTAGCCCTTCGTCAACCTTGAACCTTTCTCCGAGCATTTGCATGACCTTTCTCTTGGTCCCTTGCAACATCCTCAACATCTCCAACCTCTTTTTCTCCAAATGCATAAACCTCATTTGCTTTGAATGCATCATCACCCCATCCTCTCTAAATGCATCATCGTAACCCTCAGCAGAACCACAATCCTCTACATTTTCACATGTAATCATGTATAATTTAGTACATAAAGACACAAGCATATATATACACATGCAAATTAGTAATTTAT
>LPNX010694806.1:214960-334504 GCA_001517045.1 Pseudotsuga menziesii
ATACCATCTTCGAGAGCGAACATTTGAAGGTATTTCAGTAGATGTAGGTGTGGTATTAGGGTTCCTTGTCTCAAATGTCTCTATACATCTTCGACTTGAAGAATGAGTGACCACCTTGTCTCGAACCATCTCTACTATATATATCCTATAAACATCAAAATAAGCACCAATGAACTAATGCAGATTAGCCCATAAGAAGTTTTTGAGGACAAGAAAAAAAAATTGAATATACTTATTGTGTATAAAACATAATACGATCAATCCACATCAAGTTATTAATCTTGTGGAAATGCTAGTGAGGAAAAAATAAAGAATTTAGAGCCTTTTTGTTGATGTACTTTGATTCATATGGAGTGTGTTACACACTAGAGCTACTTCAGTGTCCCTATAAGGCTAAGGCTAGAGCAAGGGTTCAAAATTTTTGATTGTATAGACCAAAGGGGGATTTATTATATGGATATAATGTATGAGAGATTTTAAGCCCTTGGACTAAACATGGACAACACCTTTGGTTTTACTCTCAAAATTACTTGGCTTAGTGGCTTTGTTGACTACCCTTTAGTGTGATGAAGTCTCCACCATCTCGGGTTTTATGCCCATGGGTTGGTGCTCCAAGGCACACCTTTGTTGAAACAACCTACTATGTAACATGAACAACCAACATAAATTGAGAGAACATACAATTGAACAATAGAAAAAGATAAGATCTTAGAATATTGAACCAAGCATATGTACGATATCATGATATCATTATTCATAGTTGTCATGGTAAGAAATTCTCCTGGACAAACCAAATAATCTACCTCGAATAAACTTCATGGAAACGTGTCTCATTTCTAAACTAAAGCACACTAAATGTAAAGGAACATATAGTGGGAATTTTTGACAACCTAGGGGGTAACAGATTCAAACTCTTTTTATGTATAGGTTCTAATGAAATTATTAAGGTTTGGCTTAGCATATACAAAGGTTTAAATAGACACAAAGATAAATAAAGGTTTACGCATAGATGACAGTCTATAGACTCTAGTTTACAGTTTTGTGCTCTCAGGGCAGATTACAGCTTTTGCTCGAAAGGCCAGTTTTACTTCAAACAGAACATAGAATTCTTTGGTTTTTTGTATGGATGTAATGAAATAACAAACTGAAGGTACTTGTGAAATTGGCCTCATGTGAAAAATCCTTTCTAGAATTTTAATTAGGGAGCAACAAGAGGGGTTAATTAGGGATTATAGTTGAATAACTGCATGTCATAACTTTTCATAGTTCAATAAAATAATTAGCACTAACATACCATATATTTAAAAAAAAAAAATTGTTGAAATATTTAACTGGATATTTTCCAAAACCGGCTAGACCTAGGATCTTTTAAATTAAAGAATGCATATAAAGAGTTTTAAGACTTGCGGATTAGTAAGGGACTTAAAAGATAGAGGAATTTTATGCTCTTATTGTTTTTGAGTTCTAGCTGTGTGTTTACACCAGAACTGTCTGAAAACCCAATTTGTAGTTCTGTGTGTTTACCTAAGATTAATTTGCAAAAAGTATTAACTGTTGGTAAATGTTTAAAACAAAATCATATTGAAAGTTGTTCGTAGATGTTGTTGTCTTAAATCTTTTCTATTCCAATTTTTAGAATTATTATAAGTTATATTCATATTTTATCTAATTAAATTTTTTTAATTTCGCTTCACCTAGCCCCTCAGATATAATATTTTTAAGAACAAAACAGGTAGAGCCTCAACCTCTGAAAACTAGAAGAATGGTAATCTCACTAGTGAAAGAGGGAAGTGAGGTACATAGTTGCTAGTAAAACTAAATTACTACTAGTGTAGAGCCGATGTAACACTAAATTGCTTAGCTTACTAATATGTTATCCCATTGTAATTAGGTATTATATATTAGGATTAACCCTTACTGTCTTACACTGGGAATACAAAACAACTAAGAAGTCTTACACTAATTAAGTTAATAATAAGGAAAAAATAAGAGTTTCACTTAGGAATAGTGCTTCTTTAAAAGGATACACAACTTGAAAGAAAGCTAATTTATCTTTATTGCAAATTTAATAGCAATGAAAACAAAATTAATTTCTACTTTTTAACAGAAAATTTAATGCAAATGAAAAAACAAAATTTATCTAGATTTTTTAAAGGCCTTGTATTTATGGTAGACATAATAGGCTTAAACAAAATTAAAAAAAATTAAATAGAACTTGAATTACATGCTTACCTGGAAACCGCGAAGCCCATAGATGGATGCCAACAAGCCGTGAAGCACACCCACCACCATGAAGATGCAATCCACCACCAAGCACCACACAGGCGAAGCACCACCACCATGAAGCACCACACAGGAGAAGCACCACCACCGCGAAACACCACACAGGCAAAGCACCACCACCGCGAAACACCACACAGGCGGAGCACCACCACTGCGAACCCCTAACACATAGTCAAGGCAAAGGCCAAGACTAACAAGCAAGGAAGATTTAAATCCTAACAAGAGAGGCGAGATTAAACAAGGAAAAGGAAAAGCCGAGGCCTAATAGGCAAGATGAGGTGAGACAGAGGTAGAGCCGAGGACTGATAGGCTAGGCAAGGTGAGGCAGAGACAGATCTAAGGCCTAACAGGTGATGCGAGGCATATCCAAGGCGTAGGAATCGTAGAGACAAGGCGAGGCAAAGCCGAGGTGAGGTGTCACCGAGCAAGAGGTGAGGTAGAGCAGGAGGCGTCACAGAGCCGAGGCGAGGCAGAGCCGAGGTGTCATAGCGCCGAGGAATAGGAAAAAATAACAAACAACAAAACTGGAAACCATTGCGTCGTTAAAAACATATATACCTTTTTTCGGTCGAAAGGTTGTTCAACCAAAAACGTTGTTCGGCCAAACATTTTTTTTGGCTGAACAATATTTCAGCCAAAAAAATGTTTATATGAAAACAAATCTACCAGAAAATATTTTTCCGATGATCCTTACAAACTCGCCTCATGAGGTTCACCGTTAGTTTTAACATTCAGCCAAAAAAATAGTTTGGTGAAAGGTTTTTAAATTATTTGTCTAAAAAAAAGAAAAAAGTTTGGCCAAAAAAGTTTAAATAGTTCGGCCAAAAAAAAAAAGTTCAGCTGAAAGTGTTTTAAATACAGATTCCGAAAGTGAATTCTCACGGAACAAACACCCAGGTTCATGATTTCACCCATGGCATTTATTCAGATGAAATATGTTGTGGAAACTGTGGTTTCTATATTCAGATTGTAGTGCCTGGTTGAATATTTGTCTATGAGAAATCCAAATCTCATTCATAGCTTTATTGTGCGCATGAAGGGTGGTTTCTCTTTCTGCTTGAAAATAAGAAGGTTGATTTGTAGCCCTAGTATCCCGATCATAACTTCATTCGATTCATTCTTTTTCACTTATAAAAATACATTTATAAAATAAAGGAGATCCAAATACCAACAATTATAGTTTAATATTTTAACTCTCATTTATTATTATCCTTGAAAAATTTAAAATATAAATACCCCGTCTTTTTCTTGAAACGAAATTTCAATTAGGTAAGAACCCATAGATTTAATAAAATAATAAAAACAATATATGTTTTCTCAAATAAATTTGATTTGGAATTATAAAAAGCAAGTTCTCTATGTAGAAGAAATATTAATTTAGCATGGATTTATACTAGTATGGAAAATTTGAAAAGACTATGTTCAAAGTATAGTTTAAATGTGAACTTATCTTCCCATGAATTTCCCTCTCTGTTTTAGGTCAGAGTAACTGCTACGAGATTTCGATTGCATTGCATTGGTCAAATGGATAGTATGTACACCACAAATAGACCAAAATTAAAGAAAGACATGACATAAAAGTTATTTAATGTTGAGATGGATGATATTCATTAATTAATATAGGTGGCAGCAGGCACATAGGAAAATTCAATGTCAGTTGTGTCCTTCCCAATGTTTAATCTTCCAGTTTTTTATTTTCTTATATTTTGACAGCCAAAGTACTTAAACAAGCACAAAATAAATTCTGGCAATGTCATGTCCCCGACCCTCCGACTAGTGAAGAGGACGCTACCATGGCATTAACCATCCTAGCAACCGCCCCAGAAGCATGTATGTACATAAAATGCTGAATCAAAATGCTTTGAACTAGAACATGCATACGTGATTATTTATCATACAGCAAAAGAATACATATGTTCATACAAGCATTCAACATGTTCATCACATTCATTAACAGTAAATATGATTGCAGAAGTAAAATAGAAAAGATTACTTATCTCATAAAGAACTCAACCCACAACCAGCTACATCGCTGCAACGTTCCACCCATCCATAGGCTAGCATGCTCCTAAATCTCTCAGCAATGCTGCCACCCCCGATATGGGCATGATTCCCCAAGGAATAAGGAACAACAAAGCTTACACATATCCAAGGATACATAAAACACAGCCAAGCCAACACAATTGGGTTTACCAGGCCATCAACAAGACAGCCAAGCCAACATGGTCAGCTTTATCAGGCCATCAAGGAGCTGGGAAGGGTCATATGCTAAGCTGGTGAGCTCATTGCAAAGCTAAGAACACCTACACCAGAACTAGCCTGACTTTTAGCACACCCACACACACCCAACACAAGGAAATCAGTCCCTTCTCTGCTACACAGTCCCTTAGGCCTTGACCTCCCTTCTAGTGCTATTTAGGGGTCATGGGGAAGAAATCGATCCCTCTAGCTCTATCTATGTGGTTCCCAAACACACCAGGTTTATCAAGAAAACTAAGCCCTCATCCCTACTCCAACACAGTCCGAAGACCAACCACTACATACACGTAGTCACACATGTGATTCATAGCTTGGATAGGGAAAACAATTCCTGAGTTGTTCTTGGCCCTATCGTTGCCAAAATGAATCCAAAACAACCTACAGCAGTCCCAAAATGTAAAACAGACACAACCAGCAAAATGGGGAAACAACAGCCTGTTCTCAACATCGAAGACACTGGGAAGACTTACATAGACCGCAAATGGGGAAGGAAATCAACCTCCCAACCTGTGCGTGAGAGAAATTTACACTGAATCCCAAAATACAGATGGAAACACACCAGACACCTGTCTGTGGAAAATGTGAATGATAGCCAAAACAGCTCCCTCTCCTGGCTGCGTGAGACCAAATAGGAAAGAAGCCTTTGTGTGAGACACAGGATGTTTTTCCTTTCATGAGAATGGGCAACAATGGAGAAGGAAATTCCGTTCTCATACCGAACAGGGGAAAACACAATGCACAAGCCACAAATCGGTAAGGGAAACATACACACAGCAGAAAAATGTGAATGGCCCTTCACAGGGAAATTGTGGGTGAAAGAACACGGCTCCCAGCTCGCTGCATGAGTAAAAACCAGGAAGAATCCTGTGCGTGAGAATGAGAAAGAATGGAGTGAATCCGTAGTGGTTTTCCTGCCTACGTGAAGATAGAATTCTGTTGGTGGAGTGTCCGTGTGGGAAAGGACTAATAGTCCTACCACCCACCACTTCCCATCAATAATTGCCCTCAACTAACATCAGCAATTTTGAATGGGTGGTTGACACATGGATTTTTCCCCATTGGTTCAAGGTTTTAACAATTTCCCCCCCTTATCCTTGGGATAATCATGCCCTTTTCAATATGGTTGCATTGACATAGTTGGTTGGGTTCATTTAATTAAAGATGCATATTTACATGATGAAAAAAATTAATATATGTCATGTACCATGATAGACCATTGAGAATGATTCCGTTCGCCAAAACATATCACAATTGAATCGACGGTGGGGCTTTTGCCTTTATCTCCACACCACAATTCATTACAATATATACATCATGTACATTTAATACAAATAGGGTCAAAATTAGGGTGTTACATTCCCCTCCCCCTTCAATAGCACTATCCTCAGTGCTTTACAAAACTGAGCAAAATGCTACACTGGTATCGCCTCAGAGTTCTGCAGAATTGAACAAAAATGGATGTGCCAATCGCATGGTATCCTCCATCTCCCACGTAGCCTCTTCAGGTCTGTAGTGCTCCCATTGCACCTTTACCTGACCTATGGCCCAGTTCTGGAGCATTGTGACCTTCCTGTCGAGGATGCACATTGGATCGGTTCGGAACTCTCCCTCGGGTCCCACCTAAATCACATCCCAATTTATCACATGGTTAGGATCATGTACATATCTATTAAGCAAAGAAACATGAAAAACATTATGAACTCTAGTGCTAGCAGGAAATGCAAGTCTATATGCAACTGGCCCTATTCTTTCAAGCACTTCAAATGGCCCACAATATCTTGGTGATAACTTGGCACAACTTCCAAGCTTCAAGGAACTCTTCTTTTCCCTCACTCTGAGGTAAACACGATCCCCAACACTAAACTCCCTATTCACCCTATGCTAATATGCATAGCTTTTCTATCTGTCCTATGCTGCTTTCAAATTCTACCTAATCTTTACAACCTCTTGCTCCATTTCCTTGAGCAATTATAGTCCAAGCACAACCCTATTCACTGGATTATCCGAAGTCACTGGTATCCTACACCTTCTTCCATACAAAGATTCATACAGAATCATCCCCAAGGATGCATGCTGTCTATTGTTATAAGCAATCTCTACCAAGTGCAAGTAATCTTCCCACTTGGTTGGTTTGTCCATCACATACATGCGAATCATATCTTCAAGCACCTGATTAACTATCTCTATCTACCCATCTGTCTGAGGATGGTATGCAATGTTGAAGTTTAGCTTTGTACCCAAATCTGCAAACAACCCCTTCCAAAAATTGGAAGTGAACTTGACATCTCTGTCAGAGACTATTTCCTTCGGCAATCCATGCAATTTGAAAACCTCCTTCATGAAGATATTTGCAATGTCATCAGTCTTATGCATAGACTTAACCGGTATAAAATGTGTTTCTTTTGTCAACTTGTCTACCACAACCATGATTGGATCATGTTGTCTCCAAGTCATCAGCAATCTTGTAATAAAATCCATAGAAATAACTTCCCATTTCCATTCTGGAACTGGAAAACGCTACAAAAAGCCTGCTGGATGTTGATGCTCAACCTTTACCTGTTGACATTTCATGCACCTTGAAATGTGTTCAGCCATGTCCTTTTTCATTCCTAGCTAAAAGTACTGCCTTCTAGCTATAGCAATTGTCTTCTGATATCTTGGGTGACCAGAATACAGAGCTTGATGTATTTTATCCATAATAATTCTCCTCAAATTTGCTACATTCAGAACATAAATTTTGCCCTTATAAGTAAGAAGTCCATATTCTTCCAATTTATATCCCTCATGCCTCTTCTCAAGACTTTTTTGTTGCAATTTGTCTTTTACCTTCTCATACAATTCATCTCCAGCAGTATGATTAACAATCTGCTGCCTCAAATCTGATTGGAAAATACTAAGAGATGCCACATGCATTTCCTGTACCTTCCTGTTGAGTGCATTAGCTACCTCATTTTCTTTTCCCCTTATGTGCTTGATCTCAAAATCAAACTCACATAAAAATTCCAGCCATCTTGCTTTCCTAGCATTCAGGGTAGGCTGATCAAACAAATACTTCAGACCACAATGGTTTGTTATGAGCTTAAATATTCTACCCATCAAGTAATGTCTCCACATCTTGAGGGCATGTACTATGGCTGGAAGCTATAGATCATGAGTGGCATAGTTCTTCTCATGCTCCTTCAGCTTTCTTGACTCATAACATATCACGTGGTTGTACTGCATAAGGACTCCTCCAAGCCCCTGTCCACATGCATCAATACACGCCACAAAATATTTCTCTGGATCTACAACTTTCAATATGGGTGCACTGGTGAGGAGATTCTTCAACCGCTGGAAACTTTCTTCACACCTCAATGTCCATTCGAAATTCATCCCCTTCTTTTGCAAAGAAGTGATGGCATGTGCAACTTTGGAGAATCCCTCAATGAACCTCTAATAGTATCCTACAAGTCCCATAAAAGATCTTACATCTGTCACATTTCTTGTAGTAGGCCAATTCATAATGGCTTCAATCTTTTCAAGGTCCACAAATATACCCTCTTCTGAGATAATGTGACCCAAATACTAAATTTTATCTCTACAGAAGTCACACTTGCTCAGTTTTGCATACAATTGGTGGTCCATGAGCAATTGCAATGTCAACCTCAAATGCTCGTCTTGTTCTTCCTCATTCTTAGAATAAACAAGAATGTCATCAAGGAAAACAAGAACAAACTTGTCTAAATACCTGCTGAAGACACTATTCATAAGGCACATAAATGTAGCTGGTGGATTTGTGAGACCAAATGGTACCACTACAAACTCATAACGTCCATACCTTGTCCTGAAGGTTTCCTTATGAATGTCTTCATCCTTGATTCTAACCTGATGGTAACCAGACCTCAATTCAATCTTGGAAAATACCTTTGCTCCTCTCATTTGATCAAAGAGGTCATCAATCCTAGGCAAAGGATATTTATTCTTCACTGTAACCTTGTTCAATTGTCTGTAATCAATACATAACCTGAGTGTACCATATTTCCTCTTTACAAACAAAACTGGTGCTCCCCAAGGAGACACACTCGGCCGAATATACTTATTTTCCAACAACTCTTGCAGTTGCATCTTCAATTCTAGCATCTCTGGTGTACTCATCCTGTAGGGTGTCTTGGACATTGGTGCTGCTCCTGGAACAAGTTCAATTGTGAAATCAATGTCCCTCTTTGGAGGAAGCCTTGGAATCTCATCAAGAAACACATCCTTGAATTCTTGTAACACCTAGTAGTCTTCCAACCTCGGAGTTTCATAGTCTGTTTCCTCCAAAATTTGAGCTACATACAACTGCAAACCTTTCCTATAGAAATTCTTTAACTGCATTGCTGAAACCTGCCATACTGAAATCACCTTTGGAATACCTTTCACAACTACTAGGTTCCCTTCTTCATTCATGCATTCGAAAGTCTTATTGTAACAGTCAAGCTTCACTCCGTGAGCTTCTAACCAATCCATTCCAATGAGAAAATCATAGGAACCAAGCGGTAGAGCATTTAGATCCACACAAGTGATCAATCCATTCATAACCAATGGACATTTCTCTACCAGTTCATTGACCTTTCTCTTAGTCCCAGTGGCGAGCTGAACTAACCAAGACTTCCTATGCTTTACTTTATTAAAAGCACAAATCTCCACTACTCTAGGACTAATGTAACTATGAGTAGAACTAGGTTCAATCAAAATAGAAACAGATTGCTCAACAATATTACCTGCTACTTCAACCACAGTTGACTGGTGATCTACCTGGCGGTCCTCCAATGCTGCATAAATCCTAGGGACTACCCTTGCTACTTGACCCACTATTTCTGCTTCTTGAATGTTATAAGCCGGTATTGCACTCTCATTCTCGAGTGGACAAGTTTTTCACATGTGGGGTCCTCCACATCTCCAACATTGAAGTTTTCCTCTATTCTGTTGTGGATCTTTAGGCTTTTTTCCTATCACTCCAACTGGCTTACTCATAGCTTGGGATGTCTGCTTCTGCTGATTCCTAAAGTTAGAAGGTTTGAAACCTTTCTTTCTTTGGTCAAACATCTCATTCTTCTTGTCCTTCCATGCCTTATGGTAATCGAGTTTACTTTTGCTTTGCTCATAGCAATACTTAGCCTTCCTTATTGCTTCATCAAGTGTTCTAGGTTCATAAAACTCAATTCTATCTTTGTAAGACTAAGGTAATCCACTTAGAAAATGTTGGATCTTCACTTTTTCATCTCTGATGTACTGGACATACCTCAACAACTCCAAAAACTTATTTGCATATTCTTCCATGGTCTGCTGTCCCAATCTCAGCTCATGGAACTCCTTAATCTTGTCATCATAATACCTATAAGAGAGTTATTTATGCTTGAAATACTTCTTGAACTATTTCCACTTAAGTCTCCTTTCACTGATCCTCTTTACTTGCTTAAAGTGTTCCCACCAAATGGATTCTCTTCTATTTAGATTGAATATGGAAATTCTTGCCTTCATGTTTCCTGAATAATCCTGAACTTGAAATTACTTCTTTATCCCAAGAAGCCAAGCTTCAGCCTCTTGTCCAGTATTTACCTCACCATCAAATGTAGGAGGTTTAGCCTTCTTAAATTCATCCCGAAAGTGATCCCTATGGTGTCTATTTCTTTTTCTTTTATGAGAATAAGAACTCGAATCGCTACTAGATTCTTCAAAGTCAGATGATCCACTAGAAGTCCTTCTCCTTCTCCTAGTACTGCTCTTACTACCTTCTGGTCTTGCTGTACCTCGTCCAGAGTCTATCTTTCTCTGCAAGTCTGTTAAGCTCTGCAACATTGCAGCATTCAGCTGATGTTGCTCTTCCTGGGATTTAATCAAGCTTCTCATGGTGGCTGCAACATCTGACGGTGTCTCTTGGAATCTCCTTCCATTATACTCTATGTCATCATTTTCGTTACACACATTTTCTCCCATGGCATCTCGCGCACACTCATGGGAATCCCGAGCATCATATCCATTATGGGCTCTCTTAATTGAACCACCACTTACTTACCAAACTGCACTACATGGAATACTGCCCTTGAACGTGACTATGATTCTACAAATTTGTTAGTAACACAACTATTAGATGCATAACATTGATATAAATCAGAATTACTTACCTTCTCTTGGAAAAATCATAAAATAACAAATTTGCTCAAACACAATCTTTTATTCATCA
The DNA here is from genome assembly GCA_001517045.1 of Pseudotsuga menziesii. Lineage (NCBI taxonomy): Eukaryota > Viridiplantae > Streptophyta > Pinopsida > Pinales > Pinaceae > Pseudotsuga > Pseudotsuga menziesii. The sequence goes on from LPNX010694806.1 coordinate 225,708, forward strand.
AAGAATGTTTGTCTAAGGGGGATGACAGGGGTTAAGGGTGCTTGCCCCCTTGGCAAGGTGGGACAAGGGCAACGCCCTCGTTTTTTTTTTGTTGTAAATCTTTGATTTTCATGCAATCTGGTGCATAAGATCGCTACCACTTGCTCCTTTTCAGCCCTGAAAATCCCACAGAAAAATAGCTGAAATTTGCTAAGAAATCCCACTTGAAAAACTCAAAAGTTCCTCATGCAGAATCGAGTCTCATTCCAACTATCAATCTGACATTTCGGTGGTCAAAACAACTAGCTTCTTCCAATATCCATCGCTGGTCTATTCGTCTACTTTTCTCCGACATGTCGGAGCCATAGTCATCTAGGCTTCCGATCTTTATCGGAAATGCCAGGATATCGGCGATCGAATCCACTAAGCACTACCGTGTCAGTGATATGGTCCTCTACTCATCGGGCGGCTAGTTCCATGGGTAGCCGCAATGGCAGCCATGGAACTCTTTATGCTTTCCACGAACATAACCCTATCGACGGATCGGACCAATTGACTGCTATGTTTCGTTAACTCAAAACTAAACGGGTCCACCATGTCGATGAACTCAACAACTAATGTTTTTCGATGGTGGCATATCGGAAATTGGAAGCACTAATTATTCCGGCATCGACAGTTAGATGCGTCATCCATCGGATGGATAGTCTCTTAGGCGGCCACAATGACAGGCGCACGAACAACTAACTTTCGCCGATCCAAATAGCTAACCGTCGTCAATCACCGATGGCCTTTTTCGGACGGTCTTTCAACTAAAAAGGGTCAGCGTTTCGGCGATCTTTGGCTGCTCTTTGCCAAAACTATGGCTCCAGCTTCCACTAACTTTTGCCAACGGCCGACGATCACTTAGAGAAAATTCACAAGTTCTTCCTCGATCGGGTGATATTTCGTCTAGCTCTCCATTACATTAGAGGAGCTTCCCACATAGTCTTCCTATGGGCCAACGGTTTAGGCACTTAGGAAAAATTTTCAACAAAATTTTCAAGAAATTTTCTATTGTAAATTTCTGATCTCTGCTGGGCAGAAGGAAATCCTACCTCCGTCACTACATCTTTGCAATCCATTCAGGCCCATGTTGCAACATGAGCTCTGATACCACAATGTCACGTCCCCCACACTCCGACCGATGAAGAGGACGCTACCATGGCATTAACCATCCGGGCAATTGCCCCATGAACATGTATGTACATAAAATGCTGAATCAAAATGCTAAATCAAAATGCTTTGAACTAGAACATGCAGACGTGATTATTTATCATACAGCAGAAGCAAACATACGTTCATACAAACATTCAACATGTTCATCACATTCATTAATAGTAAATATGATTGCAGAAGTAAAATAGACAAGATTACTTATCTCATAAAGAACTCATCCTGCAACCAGCTATGTCACTACAACGTTCCATTGAACCATAGGCTAGCATGCTCCTAAATCTCTAAGCAATGCTGCCACCCCCGAGCTTGGCATGATTCCCCAAGGAATAAGGAACAAGCAGGCTTACACATAGCCAAGGATACACAAAACACAACCAAGCCAACACAGTTTGGTTTATCAGGCCATCAACAAGACAGCCAAGCCAACATGGTTAGGTTTATCAGGCCATCAAGGAGCTAGGAAGGGTCATATGCTAAGCTGGTGAGCTCATTGCAGATCTAAGGACACCTACACCAGAACTAGCCTGAATTTTAGCACACCCACACACACCCAACACAAGGAAATCAGTCCCTTCTTTGCTACACAGTCCCTAAGGCCTTGACCTCCCTTCAAGTTCTATTCAGGGGTTGTGGGGAAGAAAGCCATCCCTCTAGCTCTGTCTATGTGGTTCCCAAAAACACTAGGTTTATCAAGCAAACCAAGCCCTCATCCCTACTCCAACACAGTCCGAAGACCAACCACTGCATACACACATTCACACAAGCAATTCGCAGCTTGGATAGGGAAAACAATTCCTAAGCCATTCTTGGCCCTATCGTGGCCAAAACGAATCCAAAACAACCTACAGTAGTCCCAAAATGTAAAACAGACACAACCAGCAACATGGGGAAACAACAGCCTATTCTCAACAATGAAGACATCGGGAAGACTTACACAGACCGCAAATGAGGAAGGAAATCAACCTCCCAATCCGTGTGTGAGAAAAATTTACACCGAATCCCAAAATACGGATGGAAACACACCAGATACCTCTCTATAGAAAATTTGAATGACATCCGAAACGGCTCCCTCTCCTGATTGCATGAGACCAAACAGGAAAGAATCCTCTGTGTGAGACACGGGACAATTTTCCTTGTGTGAGAATGAGCGACAATGGAGAAGTAAATTCCGTTCCCAGCCCAAGTAGGGGAAAACACAATGCACAAGCCACAAATCAGTAAGGGAAACATACACACAGCAGAAAAATGTGAATGGCCCTTCATAGGGAAATCCTGGGGGAAAGAACATGGCTCCTAGCTCACTGCGTGAGTAAAAACCAGAGAGAATCCTGTGTGTGAGAATGAGCAAGAAAGGAGTGAATCCGTATTGGTTTTCTTGCCTACGTGAAGATAGAAGTCTGCTAGTGGAGTGGGCATGTAGGCAAGGACTGATAATCCTGCCACCCACCACTTCCCATCAATAACTCCCCTCAACTAGCATCAATAGTTTTGAATGGGTGGTTGACACATGGATTTTTCCCCATTGGTTCAAGGTTTTAACAATTCCCCCCACTTGTCCTTGGGATAATCATGCCCTTTTCAATATGGTTGCATTGACATAGCTGGTTGGGTTCATTTAATTAAAGATGCATATTTACATAATGACAAAACTTAATATATGCCATTTACCACGATAGACCATCGGCAACGATTCCGTTCGCTGAAACATATCACAACTGAATCGATGGTGGGGATTTTCCCTTTAGCTCCACACCACGATTCATTACAATATATACATCATCTACAATTAATGAAAACAGGGTCAAAACCGGGGTGTTACAGGCAAATATTTGTTTTTTCTACAATTTGGAAATTACTGGGTTAGGTTCTAGTTGCATTATAATATAGGGCTTTTATAATTAAAAACTTGAGAGAAGAATTCAATAACATTTGGCAATACTAGGGCTAGGAGTCTGTGATTCAATATCAGTTCGATTTTGAAGTTTAGAATGTGTTGGTTTTAGGTTAACAAGCTCAAAAACTCATGAAAATTGTACCCATGGAGTCTATTTTCCTAATGGGTAGGCTATTCCATCATTTTTCAAAGCTTAGCACACCATGAATACACTTTCTCTGAGGTGATTTGCTATTTCGTCATCAATTTTGTGTAGTTACATCAATTGAATCTGAATTTGTAGTGGTGTTATTTATGATTTTTTAGTGGGTTTATTATCCTTCATTCTCCATGAACATAGTAGCTAATTACATCTATGTATTTTCAACAAATTTAAAGGTTTAAAGTAGATCTGTTAAAGAAATTTGCCATGTGTTTACCTCCAGAGGAATCACGTCTAAGGGAAATTTCAATAGGTAGATATGAGTTTGGATGGGGAGCCTAACCAAATGCAGCCATACGTAAAGGAACCACTAAACATAGCTACATCGCCACAACCATCAGTCCTTCCCTGATAGCCATTGTTGTATTCCAAGGAAGCGCTTTACTAGTGGTAAGTTACGACAAGATTTTTTTCAGGTATTGCAAAGCTTCTCGATGGAGAACTTTTTTCATGAGGAGATGTAGGATTACGGTCTCTGAAGAGAATACACAAGTCAATATTTATTCACTGGAAGGATTCCAAGACCTAGAAGACTGGAAGATAATTACTCAATCATATGGCCTTGATGAGGCTCTGATCAGATCCATTCCTCTGTGCAGATTCACTAAAGCAGAGAAGCTCATAGACAACATGGAGTGTGCAGTTTCTCTGATTTATTTTCAGGAGAACCAGGAACATGGGATGGCTGGGGTTGTGCATGATAGTTTTTTATCATAAGAACCAGATGCCACTATATCTAGAAATAGTGCATAATGCATGAATTGTCTAGATCTTCAAGAGTGTGGGGATACAGGACTGCAATGCACAGGCTTAGATTTGGAAACTAAAGGATTTAAAGAGTATGCTGATGAGATTAATGCTATGAGTATAATATTGTAAGTAGGGGGATATGAAACTATCACAGGTTGTAAAGGGGACACAATAATGGAAAACGACCCATTATCTGAATTATTTTCCATTTTATCAAGATCATATTCATTTGGATCTTCGGGGAATGATCATTACAATTTTACATCTAGATATTCTAGAACCCATCTTTTGGATTATTTTCCTGCTATAGATAGTACTGCATCTCCATGGAGATATAAGAGGACCTTCAGATGGAGCAAGAGGTTCAGTTCACCATTCAATTCGAAGGGCTCATTTTCATTAAATCCAAGAGGATTTAAGTCACTATTTTTTTAGGAGTGGATCATCATCTTCAACCAATTTTCCTTCAATGTTTTCACTTTCACATGCTATATATTACTACAACAACAACAACATATGTTCTATGGTGGTTTATAGGCATGTAGGTTTGATAAGAGTAAGAGGGGGAGCCTAATTCCACCACTTATCAGAGTTGGGAGAACATGATCATTAACCATAGTTCAATCCATCACAAGCCTATTGTTTGTGAAAAAATCATTCTCTGTATTTACTTCCAACAGGCTCAGGCCATGAATAACTCCAGGTCATCAACCATGTCATCATGGATACGTTATGGAGTGTATGGACACACAAAGGCTGCTCACATATATAGAATTCATGGATATTGTATTGTGTATTTTTTTTTCAATAATTCATATTAAATATTAATAATGATTAAATATCCAATAATATCATTAACAAAAAAAACTATAATAGGAAGTAATGATGATAATGATTGTGATGATTAGCATCCACTTAGATCAACTTTGGTATATAGGATCTTAAGAAGGGTATTAATTAGCTTGCTTTAAAAAAAACTTGGTCACAAGTTGTCCTAGGTATATAGTTTGGGCAAGTTAGGAGGTAAGAAAAGTTTGTATTGCAACAAGTATTGTGAAACCCAAATCTAATGTGGTACACTCACAAAGATGGCATACCCTTTCCACCCATTGAGTTTTGGGAATAGACCAACATCTAGCTTAGCTATAGAACTCATGACACTTGGTAAAGTCATTTTAAGAAGTATCCACTAACCTATATTATTTATCTTTTGCTTGTGCACAATAAAATATAAAACAATAATTTTAAATTTTATTAAAATATAAATTTTATTTTACATAAGTAATCTCTAATATCAAAATTTAATTTCTATTTGTAAACTCTCTAATAATTTTATAAATTTTAATTTTAAATGTATTATATGTAATTTGTATTAAAATATAAATAATATTTAATTTTAAAATATATTAAAAATAATTTAAATAATAAATATTTAAAAAAATAAAGTGTGAATGTTGGATTGAAATAACTTTTTATTATATCTATGCATATATTTTAAAGTTAATTTACTTCAGGCTTGATACTTTTCATTAAGTAAAACTATATTTCTAATTTTTAGTCTTATAAATTGAAAAATATTAATTTTTGAATATATTAAAGATTTTTTTATGATTAATGGAGGGTGGGAAACTTATTTTCGTCTTGAAAATAACTGTAAATCAACCAATATGGTCATGTGCGATAAAAAGAAGTTCCTCTTTGAAACTCTTGTCATCCATGTTATCTAGGAATGGTTGTGAAGTATGGGGGTGTGCAACATCCCTAAAATTCAAAAATAAAAAAAATTATTTAGGATATATAAATTTATAATTTCCTAGGATGATAAATCTATGAGATGTTATACTTCATGCTTTTTCTATTGTGACAATAATTAACAAATGACTTTAGTTAAATTGCAAGAATCGTAAGACTCTGTTTAGTTTTTTTTCATCAGCATGTCTCTTTTTACAACAATATATCGATACAGCGTCATGTATTCCAATTGATATTATCTTGTTTCTATAACCACTTTTAATTGTCTGAAAATTGTTTTCATTCTTCTTGTTTTGATCCTACCTATGAGCTAGGAAAGAAAAGGTCACAAGTATTACTTAGCCTTTTAAGGCTAACGCAAGAACCTTGATTTTTCTTTGTGCACTTGAAAAGAGATCAAGCTTCAAGTTTCTTGCTTAAAGGTGGGACACCAAAGGTTTGAAAATCAACCTATAACTAAGTTTTAAATCAAACGTCATACTATTGTCACCCCCCATACTATATGTTATTGCATGAATCATATATACCATCGTGAGGAAACTATACAAAAGTACCTACACTTTTAATTGACGTGGCGATTGGCTTAAAAATAGGAAACAATGAAGGTAGAAAATATGTGTAGAGGACGCAAATTGAATGGGTTCTCATGTAGGCCATGTGGAGCCCTTGAATTCTCCAATTGGTGGAAATTTTGCAGGGTGCAAAACCCTAAGGGTTTAATGCATATTTTTAATTGTGTTTGTCTTTTCGAAGAGGTTTTGCTTGGGTTTCATTGTTTTCCCTTCGACACAACCAGTCTCTTATTGTTTGACCTAGTAGCTCATCTATTCAAAAACAAAGGTGGAGGAGACAAGGCTCTCAGCCTTCGACACCTTTTGAATCTGTCCAAGAATGAACAGCTCATTGGTGAAGTTCGAACTCCTCATTATGGTGACATTTGTGTTGCTTTGGTTATTGTTCTAAACACAGAGATAGGTAAAAACTTCCTCTGCAATTTAAATATATTTTTTCTCTTGTTAGAGAATAGTTTATAAACCATTGTTTTGATTCTTGATTTCGTATGTGTAGGAGGTATCCCCAATGGTTCTCTCCAACAACTTAGGTTGTACTCAAAAGGGTGTTGTAGTTTGGGTAAGATTTTTACCTCATCCTTCTTGGCACTGTGGTTGACCTACATTTTCAAGGCATGATCTAGATTCCCATCCCTGTGTTGGATTTTCGTGGAAGTAATTAGTCTCTTTGGTATCCATGAGGCATTCTTATATTTGAAAACTATAAAGGATAAACCCTACAACTGTGAAGTCGAGATGACTCTGAAAATGCAGGGTTATTGATTTTGTTTTTAAGTTGTAAGAACATCCATACGACTGTCCTTATAAGATATTTGACCCTGTGACGGCTTTGTGATGTATAAAATCAGTTGTATTTTTTATTTTTCCATTTCATTTCCTTTATAAAACTTATGATGCAGCTGTGAGGCCTTTACCCTGTCCAACTTAATTATGAGATAGGCCATAGAGCCATTGTCAATAATATATTGCTTTTTTATCATTTTATGGAGAAGGTTTTATAAGTTTGATGGTAATCCGTGTGATTTTTACTGTTGTAATATTTAAATACTATCTTTGTTTTTTCTCTAGAGTTGTTTTTCTTTAATGCACTAGTTAGAAGCCGTCAAGTCATGAATAATATTTGTGACGAATATGTTAAGGATTTTATGCTATGAGGCATTTATTTTGATTTCTGGTTATGTATAAGGTTTAGTCATGTTTGGTTTTGCAGTTCTGTGGTTTGTTTCTATAAAACTAAATGATGGTTGTGAGGCCTTTTCACTGCCCCAAACATTTAAGAGAGGGTCGTACGGTCACCACCAATGTGATTTAAGTTTTTCTTAGTGAATAATACTAATTCTAAAGAAAATGAATTAAGCCCTAAGGTTCTTTGTAATTTCCTTCTGTAATTAATAGATTACAGATGACAATACCAATTCGGCTTACAACTTGTAACCAACACTACAACCTATCGATAATCTTGATTTGGTATTCAACATTAATGGTTTTTGTGAAAGAGTGGGTCATATCGCCCTTATAAAGTAACACCAATGGAAGTAAATCCTTAACCAAAATCAAACTGTAACCTAGCTTAGTTATTAATTAATTCGGATTTTTGTTTACCCTAACCATATCTAGGGTTTTGATTAAGAGGTGAGAACTCCTTTGTAGATTGGAAATATTATATCTGCAAAATACTTGTAAGGTTTGGACCTGAACATTGTGGTTTACTTAGAGGTTCCAGTTTGAAGCTATTATGTTTATTTCTGTAAGACTTCATTATGTGCATATACATATATCTTCTATTGCATATTCAATAACCTTGATATGTTTTAGAATAAGCATTATTTAGTTTAATTTAAAAAACTATATAATTAGCTTACACAACTCTCTAAGAGTTTTATACTTATTATGATTTATTAGTTTTATGTATATTTAATTATAAATATCTGTAATTAGATATATATATTATAATAACCTCAATAATAGGTTTTTATAATATTTTCATTAGTCTTCACTGAATATAGATGTGATTTTCTTTTAAAAAACTAGACTAACAAATAATTACCATTAATATTAACAACATAGTAGATTGAAAAAACTAAGGTAGAGGTATTATAATCAATATACAAGAGAAAGAGAAAAACATCATTTAAGCTAAAGATGTACTTAAGAGAAAAACTAGAACAGTAAATGTAAACCTTCACTTTGAATAAACTGAACTGTAGTTTTATTCTCTTAAAACAATTTCCAAACAACATTCAGATGAGCTCAGAACATATCCAATCATCCAACTTACAACTATTGAGCATACTTCCAAATAAAAATATAGACTTATAATTAAATTACAAACAAATAATAACAATTAGAACCTAGATAATATGCAAAATGGGACAAACACCCGAACGAGACTGTTCCACCCAACCTTCTCCTAAAGCAACCAAGATTACTTTCTTAGGACCCCCAAGCCTATTCACTAAACCTCTAGGACAAATATCACTAGATATTATCCCACACAGCAACTTGCTATAACTTAGCACTCAGTAGAAGAATTGACTCATCAATTCCACTTTATCTATCCCCTCATCAAATTCGTGGTGTGCCTAAATTTTCAGTTTGCAGCAGTCACAATGTTAATTCACTTGGAAACATAATGAGTAGTCAGCCTCCTGCTCAATTTGATGGTATTTATAAGATTACCCAGGTGTTTGGGTCAGTTTTGGAATTAAATGAGCCACTAGCTCAGTTCCCCCTCTCACAAAACATGACCATAATTTTAGGGATTGTGCTTCCTACAACAACTAGAAAGTGAAATTCTAGTGTTTCCACTTGTCAACCATCCTTCTACAGCTACTCATTGGTCCTAGTGGGTTAGTGAACACTAATTCAACAGTCTCCTTTGGATAGGTGTCTCTTCTAATTAATTATTAAAATAAATAATTCTTGAATTACAGTGATCCTTGAACAACTTGGTCATAAAAACCTTACAATAAATTTAACATAATGTTTTCTGAAATAAATAAAAATATTTATTTCCAAGTTCTAGGTGTGTTACAGACACTCCCCTTAAGCTCAACATCGTCTTCGATGTTGCTTAAGTTTATTTTGAGTTTTCTTGGAATAGAGTTGGATATGCCACTCGCATATCGCTCTCCAATTCCCAGGTTGCTTCATATGGATTGAGTTGTTTCCATTGCACCTTTACCTGTCAAATGGTGTGATTCCAGAGAAAAAAATCACTCTTGTCGAGAATAAAGTCTAGTTCCACTTGAAAATCTCATTCGGGTTCTACCTAAATCAAATTCCAGTTGATCACATGAGTAACATTGTGTACATACCTTTTCAATATAGAAATATGAAATACATTATGTATTCTAATATTAGTTGACAAAGCTAATTGATATGCCACTGGCCCCACTCTTTCTAATATTTTGAATGGTCCACAATACCTGGGTGCTAATTTAGCACAACTACCTAGTTTTAAGTAGCTCTTTATGGGTTTTACCTAAACAAATACATGGTCACCTATTTGGAATTATTTCGAAGTTCTTTTAAGGTTGGCATGGCTATTTTGTTTGTCCTGAGTAGTTTTCAAATTGCGTTGTACCTGTTTGACTATTAGTTCCACTTCTTTTAACAAGTTAGGTCCTAACATCAATCTGTCAAATGGATTACTCCATGTAATAGGAGTATTACATTTCATACCATATAATATTTCGAAAGGACTAAGTTTTGTTGAAGCTTGATAATGATTATTATACGCAAATTCAATTAAGTGCAAATAATATTCCCACTTCTTGGGATAGTCGCTAACATGCATTCATAAAATATCTTCTAGTACTTGATTGACTCTTTCTTAGTTTTCCCACAAATACCATTATTGAATCATTTTGTTTCAGATTTTTAGGCAAACTAGTTATTAAATCAAGACTCGTGACTTCCCATTTCCAATTTTGAATTGGCAATGGTTGTAAAAGACATGGTGGGTGTTGATGTTCATCTTTAACTTACCGACATTATATACACCTAGCTATAAATTCAACAACTTAATTTTTCGTATTAGGCTATAAATACTCTTTTCTCAACATTGTTATCATCTTTTGATACCCCAGATGTCTGGAATAAGGACTTTTGTGTAATTCATTCAAAATAAAAAGTTTAGCTTCTGGTATGTTATGCACATAAACTATATTTTTATACAACATTAAGCCTTTTTCATTTAAACTATAGTCTATATTTATATTTTTAGATGCATTTTGAGTTACATTTTCTCTTAAAATTTGGTATTCTATGTCCATTTTTATTCCTTCTTCCAATTTGTCATCTAATTCAGTTTTATAACTGCTAATGGAAGCTATGAAACTTGTTATTGAATTTCTTCTTAATGCATCAACCACTTTATTTTCCTTTCCCTCAGATGTGTTTGATATCAAAATCATATTTGCTAAGGAAAGCTAACCATCTAGCTTTCCTTGCGTTCATATTTTGTTGATCAAACAGATACTTTAAGCTTATATTATCATACATTAGCAAAAATATTTTACCTATTAAATGATGACGCCACATTTTTTAAGCATGGATTATTTCAGCCATCTCTAAGTCATAAGTGGCATAATTCCTTTAGTGTGTCTTTAACTTTCTTGATTCATAATAAATTACATGACCTTCTTGTGTCAGTACTCCACCCAAACCTTATGATTGCATGCATCAATGCATACCATGAAATCTTTTTCTAGATCTGTTATTTTTAAAATGGGTGCAATGTTTAATAGTTCTTTTAATTTATTAAAACTTTCTTCACATTTTTTATCCCAGACAAATATATTTCCCTTTTTCTGTAATGATGTTATAGGATTTGCGATTTTTCAAAAATGCTTCTATAAATTTTTTGTAATAACCTGTAATTTCCATAAATGATCGTACATTAGTTACATCCTTGGGGATAGGCCAAGCAAGTATTTCTTTTATCTTATCTAGGTCTATCGATATCTCTTCTTCAGATATCGCGTGCTCTAGATACTATATCTTATCTTTATAAAATTCACATTTACTGACCTTAGCATACAGTTTATGTTCTCTTAAAACTTGTAGTATTATCTGCAAGTGTTCGTCATGTTCTTTTTTCATTTTAGAATAAATTAATATGTCATCTATAAATACGACTACAAATTTATCTAAGTATTTGCTTAGGAAACTGTTCATTAAGCACATAAAAGTTGTTGGAGCATTTTTTATCCCAAAGGAAATAACCACAAACTCATATTGTTCGTTTCTAGTTCTGAAATTCGTCTTAAAAATATCTTCTTCTTTAATTCTAACTTGATGATATCCAGATCCCACATATATTTTTGAAAATATCATCGCTGTACATATCTGATCAAATAGATAATCGATGTAGGGAAGAGGATAACTATTTTTAATTGTCATTTTATTCAATTGACGATAGTCTATAGATAGATGTAATGTACTGTCTTTCTTCTTAACGATTAAAACAAGTTCTCCCCAAGGGGATACACTTGGCCTTACATAATTTTTGTCTATTAATTCTTGCAATTGTAATTTTAATTCATTAAGTTCTAAAATGTTCATTCGATAAGGAACCTTTGAATTAGGTACAACTCCTAGTACTAATTCGATCGTAAAATTCAAATCTCTCTTTGGAGGTAATCCTAGAATTTCTTCCGGGAAAACATTCAAGAAATCTTGTAGGATTGGAATATAATCGAATCTTATCTTGTCTTCCTTCTCAATTTTTTCGTTATTTATTATGTGTACAGCAAATAATTTACATCCTTTTCTTATAGCCTTTTTCATTTGTAAGGCTGAAATTTGTCTAATAGAAAATTTCCGAGGTATTCCTTTAACTGTAATCCTTTCTCTGTTTTCATTTAAACAAGTAAATGTTTTCTGAAAACAATTTAAATTACTTGATGTTTTTCCAACCAATCCATACCTATTAGGACATCATAAAATCCTAATGGTAAACCATTTAACTTTACTTGACTTTTAAACTGACTCATAAGCAAATCACAGTTTTCAACATAATTAACCACTTTCCTTTTAGTTCATGTAGCTAACTGGACCATCCAAGACTTTTCAAACTTTTTCAAAGATAAATTGCATTTTTCCACTATGCTAGGTGACACATAACTTAAACTAACACCTAGATCAATTAGAATGGAAATAGACTGGTTTTGTATCATACCTTGCACTTCCACCATTAAATTCTCATGATCAGCCTGTCGATTCTCCAAGGCTGCATTTATTTTGGGCATTTCATTTGCTACATCTCCAACTATTTCCTTTTCCTGAATCATATGCACATTGCTGAAATTCCCTTTTCTGTTCAAACAATACTTGGAATAATGTTGTCCTTGACATTCCCAGCACTTTACAGGTTCCTTATGTTCATTAATTTTAACAAAATTATTAGGCATATCCCTCCCTTTTGGTGTTGTAGTATTTTCTTGTGTTTTGTTTTTAAAATCTACTCCTTGATAGTTATTCTTCAAGAATTTCCGAGAATTATTTACAAAATTTGTATTAGACTTAATACCTTTTCTCCTCTAGTCAAAGTTACTTGCTCTCTTATTGTTGTAAAGGAAAGTTTCCTATTTCTAGGGTTTAAGAGGCCATCAACGTATTGAGGTTTAATGAGAGATGCATATAGTTTTGCAAGTATATATAAGCAAATTCAGAGGTTGGAATGGTTCATACCTTAGCTAAATGAAGGTTGATCCAAGCATCCCTTCAATTTTCCTCTTGCTCCTCTTGCTCCTCTTTCTCCAAGAGACCTGCAAAATGTATTATACCTTCCTTAAACCAATACGACCACATATAAAGCAATGATAATCAAATAGACATGAAATAATAATCTAACTAACATCATAATATGATCATAAATTGAGATTCAATCACACATTGAACAATTATTTGGGAAGAAGAAGGACATCACATATTTATTAATATTTAAAATAAGTACAAATATACCTTCTCTTCAAGTTGGGAACCTCACGAAACCTTCATCTGGTTCTGCTACTTCTCTTCTCCAAGGAACTTAGCCTCCAAGCTCTGCAACACATGGAGATGATCACTAGGGCAAAGGTGTGGGAAAAGAGAGTCCCAATTCCTCCAACATAACAATGCAAAGATTCAAGTCTCTTCTTATATACCTCCCTACCTCTATTTATATGCTTTATGAAGAGATAGGGTCGAAGACAAAGTAGTTACAACTGAAGGAGTCAGTTGCATAACTACCCAAACTACTTGAATTTTGAAAAACATATTTTTTTGACATTTTTAGGAGGAATACGTGGGTTACAGAGACAACAGTCATGTATGCAGGAGGTATACATGGGTTTCAATATAAATCATCATGTATTTAGGGCATATGCAAGTATTATATATAACAAATCGCGTACAATACGCGGGTTTCCTTAAGGCAAATCGTGTATACATCAAAACAACTCATTTTAAGGAAACTTTTGGGAGTTGTTAGACTTTGGTGTCTTCTGTAAAGTTTTAGACGACTCCAATACATTTCCAACGGTGAAGAGATGAGGTCAAATGGAGTTATAAAACCCAAGATATGGGTCCTCCAATATAGGTGTTTTCTCAATGACTTTCATGAACTGTCGTCATGGAACTGTCGACATGCGACAGAATCATGGAAAAGTGGTCACATGAAGAGATGTGTCATTTTGAGCTATAACATATGCCCCTTAATGTATGAGGTAAGAGGGGAAGATGATAGATGAAATACATTATAAAGGAAATGGCTGAGTATGGAGAGAGAAAAGAATCCAAGATCAAAAGGCTCAAACAAAGGTACCTGAAAGAGAGATAAATGTCAGAAAAAACTGATCTCTAGGACATACAAGTCCATATACAAAACATCGCAATAAATATACAGGCAGATCCAACATATGTATAACTGGTGAAACTATCATGGTCGCTCAATATGCAAAAAGGTGCCATATCAAATCTAAAGGAGCCATGGCCACAAATGAACAAGGTGGATCCATACTCGACAATTGATCATAGCCACAAAAATACAAGGTGGATCTNGCATAACTTGGGCAATAGCAAAAAATGATGATGCTACTGTTGGCCCAAGTTCTTCAATCCAAAATGCCCAAAAGGTACGAATCCTAGCCATGCAAATAAAGGTGTTGAAGTTGAATGTGGAGGAAACCATTTGATTATTGGTCAATAATGAGAACCGTTAACAAACATGAGGGAAACCACCATTAATGGACTTGAAGTACATTCTAACAAGAGCGAATACAAGGACTTGAAGTTGAACACTTGAAGAATCCATCAAGTAGGAGACAATAAGGTATTCCCACTACCCAATAGTGAGGGAAATTTCCACTGATGACTGCAATACCCAAGTACTGTCATAAACTCTAAATATCATTCCCAGAGCAAGATGTGTTGCAGTCGATAAGAATAGATCCGTTGTAAGGAAGGCATTAAGACATCCTTCATCATCCAACATGAGGTAAGTCAAAGACTAATTGGATCTAGAATTGGTACTAAATTTCATGACAAGGACCGTCAAAGACATGATGTAATGAACTGATATCAGGGAATGGCTGACACAAAATGTCAAGGAAAATGCAGAATGGCCGACAAATGTTTAATCCTTAAACATTGAGCACAAAACAAAAGTGACTTAGGTATCTTTTGACACAAAAGAACCAACGACACAAATATGCAATGTAGGAGACATTGACAGATTCCCATATAATTGCAAAAGAAACCAACTGGAGGAGTAAGAATCTCTGAATCGAGATAAGGTCAAAACACTAGGACCCAACTGTTGATAGACTCAAAACTAGTGCTTTGTTCAAGGAAACAAGACTTGCTGCCATTATGTAAAATACATGTGAATGAACTTCCCTTCCCCTCTTTCTTGTAAAGTTTTAACGAGTCCAAGGCAAACTCGGGACCTTCTTCATTTTTGGAAAGCTTGAAGAAGAGACAGAAAAATGCTTGATAAAGCACTGATTCATGGATTTTACGAACCCAAACTAGTACATGCTTGACGGTGTTTTCATAGTTTAGAGAGTCTAAAGAATACAAAGAAGACTCTAGGGGGGTGCTTTTTCGTCCAATTTAGTCTCCTGAGGCCGAAAAGGTATAAAACAAACCACATAAATTTTCTTATCTTCCGAAGAAGTAATGCGCACCTTTTTCATATTTAGTCAGGGAGGTCCGAAAAAGGTTAAATTACCACCTACCCAATGCTCCTTCAAAATGAGCATATAGCCTGAGTTTTACAAGTGTGAAGGAAGGAAAGATCACTCAGAAAGATCCATTTGATTACGAGAAATGGGGCTTACAACAGTAAACTCGATGCTTTGTCCTTTAGGGTTTAACGAGCATGACAAAGACATAAAGTACACTCGAAATATTTTTCATGTTTAGGTCCAGAGTACGAAAAATAGAAAACTAACCTCATACCGGGGGTTCCTTTTCCATAAGTTTAGCCCCTCAGGTCTGGAAAAGTGATAAACCTATGCCTGAAAATACTCTTCTCAATTTTGAAGAAAAGAGAGTTTTCCTTTCTTGTATTATTCCACATGGTCCGAGAAAGTGATAACCTACCACCAATGTGGATGCCCATACACATATTCTTAAC
Source organism: Pseudotsuga menziesii (assembly GCA_001517045.1). Taxonomy (NCBI): domain Eukaryota; kingdom Viridiplantae; phylum Streptophyta; class Pinopsida; order Pinales; family Pinaceae; genus Pseudotsuga; species Pseudotsuga menziesii. The sequence goes on from LPNX010694806.1 coordinate 241,697, forward strand.
GAGCCTGAACTAACAAGTTTGCTCAGCAGTCAAGTTTATTTTGAGAATTCATACCTGGGCCTAAAGAAAATCAATATCTTTCCCATGAAGTTTTAACGAGTCTGGAAAAGTCAACTCACGACCTCCTCACTATTTTTAATGAGCTCGAAGGAGAGCAGAAAGAATGCTCTAAATGAGAGGAGACGAGTGTCATAGGCACGTGAAACTAGGTCCAAGCACAAGGAACAAACCTATGCATAATGCAAGGAAAGCGAGCAAGATAAGGACAATCAGGGAATGTCTCCTCAAGGTACAAGGTGTCAAGTTGCAAAGGCCAAATGATACAAGGCTTAGCGACAATGAGAACAAAGATGAGGCTTATACAATGAGCTAAAAGCGTGGAAGCCGGAATCAGTCTCATAAGAGTGAGCAGGGCACATGCAAATGAAGTTATATTTTGAACAACAAGACAATGCCAATAAACAGTTGTGAATCCAACTAAGAATCATGTCTTCGAGAAACAACAACATCAGGATCATATTCAAAATAAAAGTTCCGATACAAGTCACTTTGGAAGAAACACGTGTGACTTTGCTATCTTCTATAAAAGGTAATGTCAAGGAAGAATTGACTGAAAAATATTCTATAGCACCAAGGCTCGAGGGTTTATAATCTGTAAGATCAACCTCATAACGAGAGAAAAAATCAAAGATTCTACAGGAACAAACTCAGTGTCATGGGAGTTGAAAAATTCATAAGAAAAATCAAGCTCATTAGGATCACTGACTTGTTGTTCAAAGGAAGAGTCAAAAGGCTCAACAACACCAACATAAGAAGAAAGGTTAGGATTACTAGGAAAATCAGGGTTAGACTTAGTCACAACTGAACCAACATCCAATAGAAGGTCAGACTGTATCAAAGACTCTAGGAAGACTTCATCCGAAGGAAGGAGATCATCTGAGATAGGACACATGTCTAAACTTTCAAATGGATCAACAAAGTGGAGAGCAGGCTCCATAGTCTGCATAGGATGACTCACCTGGTCAACTGCTGGGACCAATTCCCAGGAAGGTAAGCATGAAAATAGAGGCTGCTTCTCAGTAGAAATTGAATGCAAAGGACATGAGGCCACATATCTCACATGTGATGGGGTAGTGTCCATAGAAACAATGGGAATCAATAAAGGAAAGACTTGGTCTCTAGTTGGGTTAGGATAAGGATCAAGAAAATCCAACTGATCGATAGTGACAATTTCTTCAACATGATTAAAGTACTTCACATGAAATAATGTTGACACCACAACTTGCATCGCATAGACATAATCACATCTGAGGAGCATATTGAAGTCCAAGGGGTATTCTATCACCATGAATTCAAATAAGATGGTCTTCCCACCGAAATTAATAGGTGTTTGAGCAAGAATTCCCACGGCTATACAAGTTATTCTATCAAACACCAGTAACTGACTAGATGTCGACACAAGGCTGGCATATCCCATGCCTCGCCAAGCACGAGCAGACAAGATACTAACTAAGGATCCTTCATCAACAATACAACGAGCAATAGTGTACTATCCAACTTTGACCTTTATCTGGAAAGGTGCATCAGAAGGAAGGCACGACTAAACTAGGCTATCCCAAATAAAGGAAGCAATCTGAGAGCTTGGTAGGGGTTAATCCAAAGTGAGTTCAGTGCCCCCTTGTTCAGTAAGTTCTGAACTGGAAGTAAATAAAATGTGACTCTCCAAATTAAGAGTGGGATTGATTGATACTGAAATCGATTCAACCACTTCATGAAAATAACTCTGTGAATGAAGAGTGGGATTAACCAAAGATGAAATTGGTTCAATCACATTGGATCACTCTCTGAAAGAAGAGTGGGATCGACCAAAGCTGAGATTGGTTCGACCACTTAATCAAGTAAAGGTTGAATAGGTTGTTGAGAAACTATAGGTTACTCAGGAGAAGGAAATTCTTGAGTCTCGTACCACACTCTTCACACCTCTGTGATAATAGGGCACTAGTGAGTAAGATGATCTCCCTCGCATAGCTCACAAGGGAACTTAAGTTTTCCTTTAACATGACCAGTTTTCTCAACGGTGTCAACATGAATAGCAATGGCTGACTATTTTCTCTCAGCATGACCTATAGAGGCTAATATTTTCCCCCCAGTATGACCACCAGAGGCTAGGTGAATGGGTCCAACATGACTAAGAGAGGCTGATTGTTGAAAAACTTCAGGATGTTCAAAAACGGGATGACCATGAAACCAAACTTTTCGCACCTCCGTGATAGAAGGGAATTTATAAGTAAGGTGCTCTCCATCACAAAGCTTACAAGGAAACTTGGGCTTGTGTTTTGAAAGAGTAGTCTTTTCAACAGTGTCAACATGACTTGCAGTGGCTGACAGGTTGTCTTCAGCATGAACCACAGAGGCTGAGAGACTGCCCCCAGCATGACCCAAAAAGGCTAAGAGACTGGCTCCAACATGACCTGCAGAGGTTGGATGGGAACCACCAGCATGAACAACAAATTTTGAATGGTTAGGATCAACATGCTTTGCAGTATTTGAGTGTGTTCCCCCAGCAAAAACTTCAGAGGCTGGGTGGATGGATCCAACATGACTTGTAGAGGTTGGATGGGGAGGTTCAACTTGAACATCAGAGGTTGAACGGGTGCCCTCAACATGAACTATAGAGGCTGAGTGACTAGATTTGGCATGACCTAGAAATGTTGGAAGGATCCCATCAGCATGATCAACAGATTTTGGATGGTGAATATCAACTTGACTAGCATAGGTTGAGTTCTTAGATCCAACATGAACTCCAGAGGCTAGGTGGTGAAGATCAACTTGACTTGCAGAGGTTGAGTGCTTACATCCAACATGACCTGCAGAGGTTGAACAAGTGCCCCCAGCATGAACTACAGAGGCTGGGTGGTGAGGTTCAACTTGACTTGCAGAGGTTGAATGGGTTCCCACTTGCTTATGTGCCTTCTTCCTATTCCTCCTTATTTTACTCCTTTTAGACTATCGATTACTAGTATCAGTACTTTCACCGCATGAGGTATAAGGAGTAGGAGAATCAACTACAGGTGAAGGGGAAGTATTGTTTTGATGCCCTTGATATAAGGAGCTTACTTGAGAAGCACCAGGAGCATTCAGAATAGTTGGAGTGGAAAAAAACCACACCGGTATCCCTAGGGTGAATCCAGGAAGATTCAAGATGGCCATCAAAGGAACACCAACATTCCCTATGACAGGAATAGTACAAGGAGTTCCCAACATGGGGATATATTGGTTAGTGTTCAAAGTGGGGTTAGCCATAGTTTCAAACAATAAGACAAATTTTGAGGTTGACAGGAAACCAAAATTACAAAGAACAGACATGAAGAAAAACTAAGTACAGACAAACCACACAACACTCACTAAAATAATTCCTAAATCCAAACAGACAAATAGGTATAAGATATGCTTTCCAGAAGAAAGCTGATAGATAATTACTTGGAGTCCCTATAGATGTTCTTAGGCACAAGCAGAGGAATCACCCACCGCCCTCTCACACCTTCTACCGGAGTTACCTTCCAAGCCCGTCCAAGGTCAACCAAAAATAGCCTTCTGGTGTACCAGTGTATGAACCCTAGATGTAAAAGAGACTAAAGGATACCTTAACTATATTGATAGTCTAAGGGGATAGACACAATCCTGGTTCCTGTGCATGGGTAGGGTAGCAAAGCTTGAAAAGATGTCTAAGACATAATCCCCAGATGCGCAAAAACCTTGTTCTATGCTTTGACAAGGAATGAGAGGGTTATCTCCTCGGTCTAAGCCTCCACATGGCCTCGTGCTTAACTCCCGTTTGAGAGGAGCTTCCTAGATACAATCAACATAGAAAAGGGTTTACCTAGTGATTGGCCGACTATGTCTGAAATTTTATACTTGTGGAGAGTTAAAACTCCCTAATCCACAAGTCTAGACAAAGCTAGTTGGTGTAGGAGCCTATAAAATAAAAATTACTAATAATTTTTAAATTATGTCGTTCATTTTAAAAGGATTTTTTAAGTCAGAGGAAAATGGCGTGAAAGTTATGTGAAGTTTTGAATCAAAGTTGAAACAAAATGACCAAGAAAAGAGAAATGAAATGCAAAAAGCAAAAACATTTCTCTTTTTTTTTCAAATAGAAAACTTGAAAGCCACAAAAGAACAATTTCTTTTTATTTTTTCAAAAATAATGATATGCAATGTATTAAAGACAAAACCCTAATATACATGCATATTAAACGACTATATGTTCTTTTTCTTCTTCTTTTATAAATGCAAAATAAAAACTACCGACAAACAAAAGTATGTAGATGACAAGAACAAAGCAAAAGGAACTCTACTATACAACCACCAAACAAACTCTAGAATTCCCTAAAGTTCGTATAAACCCTACTTGGAAGGAAAGCTTGCATAAGAGGCAAGTCAACTACTTTGGCATGGTGAAATTAAACCAACAAAAGAAGAAGGAAAAAAACACCAACAAGCTTCTGAACTAAGACAAAGATCACTAATAAAGGTTGACCAAAAACATAAGCCAAAAATCATGCCAAGCAAAGGCGGTAGGGGGAATGGGAAAAGAGAAACCCTAAAGCTATAAAAAGACTTACCACATATATTAAAAAACCAAAATGGATAACAATTACTCCCTGGATTCATGCACCCGCAAAGGACCCCAAAAGACCTACCAAACAGCCCACAACAACAGAAAAAACCACAAAAATGAGGAAAAAAACACTGTTTTAGGGGCACACACGGGTTGTACTACTGACAGGTCGCATATCATACATGATTTGATAGTATAGAAATTCATTTGTACAAGCACACACAAGTTGTACTACTGAAAGGTTGTGTATCATACGTGGGTTGACAGTATAGCAAGCCGCGTGTACAAACCAAACACGTGACTGTTCAGTCAGTAACTCGCGTATGGGTGGGAAAAAATAAAAAAATGGTGAAAAAATTCCTTAGGAAGGCAAGGGAGGTGTTCTATCAGGCACATAAAGTGTTCCTAAGTGTCAAGAAAGACCTGAAACTTGCAAAAGACTGAAAGAAAAACAGAGACACCCAAAACAGACAAGGCTCTCCCCAGCGGAGTCGCCAGTTTTGTTGTAAAGGAAAGTTTCCTATCGCTAGGGTTTAAGATGCCATCAACATACTGGTGTTGAAAGAGAGATGCATATAGTTCTGCAAGTATATATAAGCAAAGTCAGAGGTTGGAATGGTTCATACCTTAGCCAAATGAAGGTTGATCCAAGCAGCCCTTCAATCTTCCTCTTGCTCCTCTTTCTCCAAGAGACCTGCAAAATGAATTATGCCTTCCTCAAACCAATATGACCACATAAAATCAATGATAATCAAATATACATGAAATAATAATCTGACTAAGATCATAATATGATCATAAACTGAGATTCAATCACACATTGAACAATTATTTGGGAAGAAGAAGGGCATCCCATCTTTATTAATCTTAAAAACAAGTACAAATACACCTTCTCTTCAAGTTGGGCACCTCATGAAACCTTGATCTAGTTCTACTACTTCTCTTCTTCGAGGAACTTAGCCTCTAAGCTTTGCAACACAACGAGATGATCACTAGGGAAAGGTGTGGGCAAAGAGAGTCCCAATTCCTCTAGCATAACAATGCAAAGATTCAAGTCTCTTCTCATAGACCTCCGTACCTCTATTTATATGCTTTATGAAGAGATAGGGTCAAAGACAAAGTAGTTACAACTGAAGGAGTCAGTTGCATAACTACCCAAACTACCTGAATTTCAAAAAACGTATTTTTTTGACATTTTCAGGAGGAATACATGGGTTGCAGAGACAACAGTCACGTATGCAGGAGGTATACATGGGTTTCAATGTAAATAGTCACATATTTAGGGCATACATGAGTATTATATATAATAAGTTGCGTACAATACATAGTTTTCCTTAAGGAAACTCGTGTATACATCAAAAAAGCTCATTTTAAGGGTACTTCTAGGCATTTTCAAACTTTGGTGTCTTCCAAAAAGTTTTAGCTGACTTAGATAGATTCTAAACGCTGTAGAGATGAGGTCAAATAGATTTAGAGAACTCATTATATGGGTCCTCCAATATAGGTATTTGTTTTCGTGACTTTCATGAAAGTGTCGTCATGGAAGTGTCGACATGCGAGGGAATCATGGGAAAGTGGTCACAGGAAGAGATGTGTTATTTTGAGCTATAACACTCATTCTTCCAGTTAGGTATTCTTTCTCTCTTTTTAGTCTCTTCGTAAGAAAAACCATCTTTTCTCATTGCCTCTTCAAGGGTCTTTGGGTTATCAAACTCAATTTTGTCCTTAAATCTAGTGGGAAGACAACTTAAAAATATTTGTATTGTACGATTTTCATCAATTATATAAGGTACATATCTTAACAGAATTTAAAATTTGCTACTTAACTCCTTCATTGAAATTGAACCGAGTTTTATTTCATAAAATTCTTTAGCTCTTTCTTTGTAGTACTGTTGAGATAAAAACTTCCTGTTAAAATACTTTTTTAAAGACTCTCTAGGTTAGATACTTTTCCTTAAGGTTTTTTACTACTTTTATAGCTTGCCATGAGATGTAAGCCTTTTCGGTTAGGCTATAGATAGCCATCCGGGCTTTCAATCTGTCATAGTATTTATAAATATGGAAATATTTCTTCATTCCTGAAAACCAAGCCTCAAATTCTTCACCTTTTTCTACTTCTTCGTTAACCATGGGAGGCTTTATCTTTTTAAATTTCCTAGAAATTTCTTCATAAGGTTTATACTTCCTTTTTTCTAGATTTACGGTCACTTTCACTACTTTGACTTGTGTATTTATGTGTTCCCCAATGTGACCTTGCATTAACCTCTGAAGAAGATTCACTATCCGAATATTTTACTCTCTTTCCCTTATGTTTGTAGGACATTGTTTCAGAATCAGTTTCATAAACATTTATTTTATCTTTTCCTCTGTTATGTATTTTGTCTAATAAAATATGATTCAATTCCAGAATTCTTTCATTATCTATTTTTACATTTTGTAGTTCATCTTTTAGCTCTTTAACTATTTGTATTAACTCTGAATGTGGATTATTTTGTTCTACATAAATGTTTTCTGGGTTATTGTTCCTGAGATCCATTTTCAGCAAATGCTTCAACACCTTCCATTTTCTGCAAAAACAAATTTTATATTTTTATACATAAATAAATGTAAAACATGATCAATATATATTTTTTCTTGTTTGTATGTGAGTGAGTCAATTAGGCCTAGAGTTTGGAAACTCACTCTGATACCACATGTAACATCCCTAAAATTCGAAAATAAAAAAAAAATTATTTACTATATGTAACTTTATAATTTCCTAGGATGATAAATCCATGAGATGTTATATTTCACGATTTTTCTATTGTCACAACAAATAACGAATGAATTTAGTTAAATTGCAACACTCGTAAGACTTTGTTTAGTGTTTTTTCACCAACATGTCTTTTTCTATGGCGATATAGCGATACATCATCATGTATTCTAGTCGATATTATCTTGTCGCTATAACTACTTGTAATTCTCTGAAAATTGTTTTTGTTCTTCCAGTTTTGATCCTACCTATGAGCTAGGAAAGAAAAGGTCACAAGTCTTACTTAGACTTTTAAGGCTACCACAAGAACCTTTGTTTTTCTTTGTGCAGGTGAAAAGAAATCAAGCTTCAAGTTTCTTGCTTAAAGAAACCAAATACTAAACTACAAGGCATTAACCATCCCTAGCAAAATGTGGGACACCAAGGGTTTGAAAATCAACCTATAACTAAGTTTTAAATCACACTTCTTACTGATTTCACCCCCCCCCCCCCCCCATACTATATGTTATGTCATGAATCATGTATGCCATCATGAGGAAACTATGCAAAAGTAGCTAGACTTTTAACTGATGCAATGATTGACTTAAAAATAAAAAACAATGAAGGTTGAAAAGATGTGAAAAGGGCATGAATTGAATGGGTTCACATGCAAGCCATGAGGAGGCCTTGAATGCTCAAGTTGGAGGCCATTGTGCACGGTGCAAAACCCTAGGGTTTTAATGCATATTATTAACTGTGTTTATCTTTTTGAAGAGGTTCTATTTGGGGTTCATTGTTTTCGTTCGACACAATCGGTCTCTGGTTGTTCGACCTGGTAGCTCCTCTGTTCAAAAACCATGATGGGGAGCCAAGGCTCTTGGCCCTCCACACCTTTTGAACCTATCCAAGAATGAACATTTCATTGGTGAAGTTCAAACTCCTAGTTATGGTGATGCATATGTGTCTTCAGTTATGGTTCTAAACGCAAATATAGGTAAACACTTCCTCTACAATTTCAATATTGTTTTTCTCTTGTTAAACAATAGTTTATAAACCATTGTTTTGACTCTTGAGTTTGTTTGTGCAAGAGGTATCCTGAACGGTTCTCTGCAATGACTTGGATTATGCTGGAAAGGGTGTTGCAATCTGGGTAATATTTGTACCGCGTCCTTCTTGGATCTATGTTTGACCTACACTTTTAAGGCATGATCTAGATTCACATCCCTATGTTGGATTTTGGTCGAAGTGACGAGTCTCTTTGGTACCCGTGAGGCATTCTTATATTTGAAAATTGTGAAGGATAAACGCTATGACCATGAATTTGAGATGACTGTGAAAATGTAGGGTTATTGATTTTGTTTTTAACTTGTAAGAACAACCCTACATAGTATCTCTGTAAGATATTTGACCCCATGAGGGATTTGTGATGTATAAACTGAGTTGTATTTTGATTTTTCCATTTTGTTTTCTTTATAAAACTTATGATGCAGTCATGAGGCCTTTATATGACTCTAATACGGTCATGAGGCCTTTATACAACTATAATGCGGTCGTGAGGCCTTTACCCTGTCACACTTAATTTTGAGATAGGCCATAAAGGCATTTTCAATAAGATATTGTTTTTTTATCATTTTATAGAGAAGGTTTTATAAATTTGATGGTAACCCATGTGGATTTTACTGTTGTAGTCTTTAAATACTATCTTAGTTTTTTTCTAGAGTTTTTTTTCTTTAATGCAGTAGGTAGCAGGCCGTAAAGCCATGAATACTCTTTGTAACGAATATGTTAAATATTCTAGGTCATGAGTCCTGTGTTTTTATTTCTAGTTATGTATAAGGTTTCTAGTCATGTTTGGTTTTGCAATTCTGTGGTTTCTTTCTATAAAACTAAATGATGGATGTGAGGCCTTTACACTGTCCCAAACGTTTAAGAGAGGGTAATAGGGCCACTTTAATGTGATTTAAGTTTTTATTAGTGGATAATACTAATTCTAAAGAAAATGAATTAAGCCATAAGGTTATTTGTAATTTCCTTATGTAAGTAATAGATTACAGATGACAATGCCAATACGGCTTAATAGATTACAGATGACAATGTCGCGGCCAGTCGATAATCTCGATTTGGTATTCAACATTAATGGTTTTTGTGAAAGACACGGGGGCTTCACTTGTTGAACAATATCCTATCACGCTATTTCATATTGTGGGTTCTAAATTATTAAAAATTGAACCAATATTTGCAGGTATTGGGGGGATGAGGGGTTTTAGGTGGGGGTGGGTAGATTGGTTTATGATGATTGAGGTATAAAAAGGAGTGGGGAGGAGGTTTTAAGTATTGGGAGGGGGTTTCAACAAAAAGAGTTTGGGTTAATATCTATGGAAATTAAGGGTATTCTTTAATATCCCACGATCGCACGTGCTATGTAAGATGTTCACTAAGTGAAGTCCCCGTGGTGAAAGACTGGTTCATGTCTCCCTTATAAATTAAATATGATGGAAGGAAATACTTAACCGAAATCAATATGTAACCTAGCTTAGTTATTAATTAATTTGGAGTTTTGTTTACCGTAACCATATCTAGGGTTTTGATTAAGAGGCCAAAACTCAGCCATAGATTGGAAATATCATATTTGCAAAATACTTGTAAGGTTTGGACCTGAACATTGTAGTTTACTCATACGTTCCAGTTTGAAGTTATTATGTTTATTTCTATAAGACTTCATCATGTGCATATATGTATATCTTCTATTGCATATTCAATACCCTTGATATGTTTTGGAATAAGCACTGTTTTGTTTCATTAAAAAAACTATATAATTAGCTTACGAAACTCTCTAAGAGTTTTATCCTTATTATGATTTATCGATTTTATGTATATTTACTTATAAATCTCTATAATTAGATATATATATTATAATAATCTTGGTAATAGGTTTTATAGAATTTTCATTAGTCTTCACTGAATATAGATGTGATTTTCTATTAAAAACCTAGACTAACAGAGAATTACCAATAATATTAACAAAATAGTAGATTGAAATAACTAAGGTAGAGTTACTATAATCAATATACAAGAGAAAGATAAAAACATCATTTAAGCTAAAGATGTGCTTAACAGAAAAACTAGAACAATAAATTTAAACCTTAACTTTGAATAAACTGAACTGTAGTTTTCTTCTCTTAAAACAATTTCCAAACAAATTTCAGATATAGAGTTCAGAACATATTCAATCATCCAACTTACAACTACCGAGCATACTTCCAAATAAAAATATAGACTTAGAATTAAATCACAAACAAATAATAACAATTAGAACCTAGATAATGTGCAGAAGGAGACAAACACCCAAAGGAGACTGTTCCACCCAACCTTATCCTTAAGCAGCCAAGATTACTTGCTTAAGACCCCTAAGCCTCTTCACTGAACCACTAGGACGAAGATCACTTGATATTAGACCACAAAACAACTTGCTATAGCTTAGCACTCAGTAGCCAACTTAACTCAGCAATTCCACTTTAGCTATCCCCTCACCAAATTCCTTGTGTGCCTAACTTTTCAGTTTGCAGTGATCACAAGGTTCATTCATTTGGAAACAGAATGAGTAGTGAGCCTCCTTCTCAATTTGATGGTATTTATAATATTACCTAGGTATTTGGGTCAGTTTTGGAATTAAGTAAGCCACCAGCTCATTTCTCACTCACAGGGGACATGGACACAATTTTAGGGATTATGCTTCCTGCAACATCTAGAAAGTGAAATGCCGGTGCTTATACTTGTCGGCCATCCTTCTACAGCTACTCATTCCTCCTAGTGGGTCAGTGAACACTCATTCATCAACATCCTTTGGATAGGTATCTCTTCTATTTAATTATTAAAATAAATAATTCTTCAATTACCAACTTGGTCATATAAACTTTACAATAAATTTAACACAATGTTTTTTGAAATAAATAAAAATATTTATTTTTGAGTTCTAGGTGTGTTATAGGGTGCAATATTTCTAGAAAATCTTAGAGGAAGATTGAACAAATCCAAAAGCATTTATAACTTATAACCTAAAAATTAAAAGCAATACACCTTATCATATTCTCCTCATAGAAGTGGGTCTTTCCCCCATCGAGAGCATGGCTATGACTAGGTACCTCATGTACACGCATAAGATAAATAACGTGGGAAATGAGAGACTTCTTAAAATTGCTTTAAACTCAAGTCAAAACCAACTACGCCTCAAGTGGTGTTGGTGCAATGATACCATGGCTTGGTTAAACATTTGGAACTTTAATGAAAATGACATTTTGCAGAACCTTGATAATGTCAAAAATATTATTACTTCTATGTTTAAAGAGAAATTTTGGTGTGAAGAAAATTTAACGATTAAGAGAAAATTAAAATACTATAAGGAGGTCATTAATCCTAACTTGGAAGATCAGAAGTATCTCTCGGTAGTAATTGGCTCACAGAAGAAAATTAATATAGGAAAGATTAGAACGAACTCTCATGAACTCCATAGAGAAACAAAGAGTTGGTCTATTCCTAAAACTCCATGGGCAGAAAGGGTTTGCCATATGTGTGCGTTTATGAGCATTGAGGATGAAAATCACTTTCTCTTAAAGTTCCTTGGTTACACCCACATTAGCTCTTAGTTTCATGGTATTTGCTACAATACAAACCTTTATAACCTCCTAACTTGTCAAAACTATAATGAGCTTGGAAAGCTTCTTGGCAAGCTTTTAGAACACAGGAACAAGATTTTAAAATAAACCAAGTATTATCCTTCTTAAGGTCCAGTAGACCAAAGCTCATATCAATAGAGGTTAATCATCATCATCATCATTATAAAACAATTTCTTAAAAAAATTATTAATTAAAAATGATGATAATTAATTTTATTGAGACTAATTTTAGTTTATGCAATAAACAATTATTTGGTTTGGTTTAAAATATGAAATACTTTAATAGTTAAATAATGTTTTCCTCAAAAATAGATATTATAAAATGTAAATTTGTTTTATAATAAAATTAATGGATTATAAAAACTTTAAAAATATATGTAAATTTATTTTTATAGTAAAATTAAGAAATTATATGAAACTGTAAAAAATAATATTTAGTATTTTTATTAAGTGTGAAATATTAAATTATTTTAATTTTATTAAAAAAATTAGATTATTATAAATATAAATTTGTATAAACTTAATTTTATAAAACACACACATATATATATATATATATTCATTTTATATATACATATTTTTATAATTAATAATGAACGTTAACCATCATCATCATCATTACAAGTTTTCATTTTTTATATATAATAGATAATTTAGCAATGATCAATGCATGCTATTTAACTATACAAAATTATTGAAATATTATAACTTAATTGTAACCCGACATGCTCTTATTTTCCTTGAGCAAGGTAAATATGACATATGGAGGCGTCATTATTTCATCTTTTAAAGTCATTTAAAAAAAATGTGTTTGGCATATTCCTATGCTTCTCTTCCTGGTGTGCCACACCAGCTTTCTATTGTTATTACGATTCCCAATTTATTTCATTTTCATGTTGTACACAGAAACTGTACATTAATTCATTCTTCTTTTTGGTCTCCCTTCTAACAATATTCATCATCTAATTCTCTAATGTCATGTCAAGCAAATGATGCTCATAATAACACACGATGACTTAATTCGATCGTCTAATTCTTTACACGTTAAGCAATATATTAAGTTAATTTTATGTTGATATTTAAGCAATATATACACAAGCAATATTAAGTTTGTGTTTTAAAGACTCAATACTATACATTTTTATCATCAATTACAATTTTTTATCAATATTTTCAAAAAAAATATTTAAAATGATTGATTGGATTTTATTTATTACTATGAATTTAAAATAAAAATATTTGTGAAGTTACATAAAATTATATAATTATAAAAAAAATTACAAAATAAACACAAATAAAGAAACTTTTAATAAAATAGAGAAATACAAAATGAGCAAAAGTAAAGAACTTTTAAATAAACACAAATTAAGAGTCTTTAAATAAAATACGCAAATACAAAATGAGCAAAAATAAGGATTTTTAAGTAAAAAAGTTTTATTAGTTCCATTTATCTTATGAGATAGAATTCATGGATATTACAATGTAGATTAACAATGATGTTTTCCAGTAATCTGTTTATATACTAGTTATTAAATATTTAATTATATCTTGAGTATTAATGTAAAATAAGTTTATACTTTTTTATTAAAATATAAATTTTAATTTAAAAAATAATATTTAATATTATAATTTATTTAATTAATATAAAAATTAATAGTTTGTGATTAGAAATAATTTTATAAATTTTAATTTTAATTATTATGTGATTTGTATTAAAATATATAAATATTTTTTTCTTTAAATAATTATGATATTAAATACTTAAAAAATATATAGTATGAATATGATATCGAAATAATTTTTTTATATGTATTTTATAGATACATGGTAAAGTTAATTTACTTTATGTTTGATTTAGTTAATTAAAATATTTTAAGGGTAGTTTAGTTTGTTGGATTTGGAATCCAAAGAGTGTTGATATTGATGTAGGAGGTTTGTTAAGCTCCCAAAATTGGAGCCTCTAGGACAAAAATCACTAGAAGATCCCATCTGGGCACCCCATCTCTTAAGATGGTTTGATATTTTTGTGTATCTTGCCAATTAAGTCACCTCTAAGGATATTGAACTTAGTTCATCTTGCAAATTAAACCCACGCCTTAACTAATCTAATTAAAGAAAATTGACTATATTTTTAAAATTAATTAAAAATTGAAAAATATTAATTTTTAATATATAAAAATATTTTTTTATTTATTAAAAATATGATATGATTTGATGTTATTATAAAACAATTTCCTAACAAAATAGTTACAGGGTAGGCCGATTTTGAGGTGGACTACCATCTATGATTTTTCATCTATGGACGACAATGAGCCAAGTGTAATGTCTAGATTGATTCTATGGGTGTCGTCCAAAATTCATAATTAACAATTTCCAGGAAAAAAAATAGCTTAGTGAACATTTGATAAGTCAATTAGTGATTGTTGGAAAAATTAAACTTCAACTTCAACTATTTCATTATTTGATACAACCATGAGCTTAACTGCATTCATAATACAATCTATAATCATCAATTTTATTTGAATTACAATCGTTGATATGTCAACTTTTAAATTAACTATTAGCTACAACTACCAGCTTAACTCCAATGATTTTATAACTAATAGCTTAACTTCAACTCTAATCACAATTATATTGGATAACTTTTAGCTTAACTCCAATGATTCTACAACTATTAGCTTAACTTGAACAACTCTAATGGGAGTCATATTGGATAACTATTAGATAACTATTAGGTTATCTCCAATAGTGATACAACTATTAAATTAAGTTTAGATGAACATGGTAATTAAATAGTCTTAATAACAAACTATTAGATGAATGTGTAGTTCTACTCGAATGAGTCCATCTCTTAGCTTGAGAAGTCATCTTCATTAAACTTTCATTAATTTGTGTATTAATAATTTATCAATGTGTCAAATATATAGATATCAAACATTTTTCAAACATATTAATCTTATTGTCTTTATGAGAGTGAATACGGGATTCTTCTTGTTCCTGTGGAATCATTATGTCTATGAATGAGAATCCATTTTAGTTCCCCTTCTTAAACGATCCTCTCATTCACGATCATTGTCTCATGGATCTTTCCATGAGTGAACTGATTTTAATCGAAATATAAAACATATTCTCATATTTTCTCATCGAAATTCACTAAAAAGGATCTAATCGTTGAAGGATCCTAACATTCACTATGTTAGATATGGAGAAAGATCTATTGTAGCTATAAAGGGTACTAATCTCCTAGTGAAAAAATGTAGATATCATCTTCCAATTTTTCGGCAATGTTATTTCCATCTTTGGTTCGAACCATATAGGGTATGTTCTCATCAATTATGAAAGAATTGTTCTTCTTCTCGAGGTTATTTTTTGAGGATTCGGATGATTAAGTTATGTATTAATAATTTATCAATGTGTCAAATATATACATATCGAACATTTTTCAAACATATTAATATTATTAATATAATTGTTACTAATGGGTGAGTGCAAGCTAATGAGGGTCACTTTTGGCACGTTAGATGCATTAGAAAACAGAAAAATTAGGCATCCCTCATCTTAATTGTACTTTTAGAGATACTTACACAAAATATCTTACTTTGAGTAAATAAGATTAAATGTAGGAAATTGAATCACGTTTCCCAATATAGAAGTTTTATGTATTGAAAATTTTTATAACTATGTCAAGTTTCATTTTTTCCAACAACCACTTTTTATTTTTTAGGCAAATGATAAGGTATATGTTTTTGTGGGTGCAGACTTTGAGGGCCTAAATGATGGTTTCAGGATACAAAACTTTGCATGAATGTAGAGAACATATAGCACTAGTGCAAAACTATTTTTTGAAAATAAAATTGCTAATTTTTATATTTTGTTATAATTATCTAAGTGATCATTCCTAGAAAATGGTACGTCTTTTGTGGGTGCTGTCTTTGAAGGTCTTAATGAAATAATCATGAAATGGGCTTTTTATAGAATGTAGAGGTCGATGTCTTCTAGTGGACCATATAATTTATTTTTAAAACTATGAAGAATTGAAAAAGTTGTGGAAAAAACACTAAAAACATGTTTTTTGAGTTAAGGAGTTAGGACACAATAGAAATTGAAAAAAAAAATATGAAAATATAATATTTTTTATTAAAAATTACATATTTAGAATCTGCAGAAAAAATGCTATTTATGTTTAATATTTCATCAAAAATGATTGTGTGTAGCATACTGTAACGAGTGCATAAACAACGACTTCTTTAGAAAATGGAAGAAATGCCAAATTAGTTATGGTTTATCATATACCATAGCACAGGTTTGGTATTACCGAAGAAAAATCCAAACCATACACATAGGACTATTGGTGACATGTGAGCAAGTGAATTGGCATGTTTAAATTCAAATTACATCTCCCGCCCTTGTAGAATTGGAAAATGTGTGCACGTTATAGAACTACAAAACGTGCATGTATTATAGAACTAAAAAAATGCATGTGCATTATAGAACTACAAAACACGCATGCGTTATATAGTTCTATAACATGCACATGTTTTGTAGAGCTAAAAATATAGCACTATATGTAATATATCAAATGTATGGATAATAGTTTAGAGGGGGTGTGTGGAAGGGTCAAGGGCCTAGGAGGATGTTAGAAGTTTAGGTGGGGATGGTTAATACTTGAGAGGGGGTGGGGAAGGGTCAAGGGCCTAGGAAGATGTCAGAAGTTCAAGTGGGAATGGTTAATAGTTGAGAGGGGATGGGGAAGGGTCAAGGTCCTAGGAGGATGTTGTAAATTCAAGTGGAGAAAGATGAATGGAATGGGCACATTATGGGTTACAAGGGTGAAGGAGAGTAGGGATTGAGATAATTATTAGGAGGAGAAGAGGTGTTGAAGATGTATAGGGTTAGAAGCAGTACACGAGACTTGAGTGACAAAGGGGCATAAGGTGGAGAGGAGGAAGTGGGTTATAATTTGATGAGAGAGAGGATTGGTGAATGGAAAGGTGGATATCGAGTATTATAGGAGGAATAGTATGTGTTGGAGGAGAGAGGCGAAGGAGGGGGGAATTGAAGAGATGGGAATGAGATGCGATAAAAAAGAGAAAATGGGTCATAGTGAGGTAGGGGGTTGAGGAGAAGGGATAAGTTGAAAACATAGAAGAGAGAGAGAGAGAGAGAGAGAATGATGTGTAGAGAGCATGAGAGAGAATAAGATAGATAGGGAGGGAGGGATATAGAGTGAAGGAAAGAGATATTGAGGGAGCGATAGAAGGTGTGTGTGAGGGGTGAAGGGGATAGACACAAAGAAAGAAAGGGGTAGGTTCACACATGTATAGAGAGAGAGAGAGATGGTGTCAAAGATAGAGGGTGGAGGGCTGAGAGATGGAGAGAGAAGGAGGCTGTGAAAGAGAGAAACATGGAGAGTGAGGGTGAAAAGAGATAGGGAGGGAGGGATAAAAGTTTAGACAGAGAGAGAGAGGGATAATGTCACAAAGAGATGATAATGAAGGGAGAAGGGAGGGAGATATTGATAGAGGGAGGTAGATAGAAGGTGGAGAGAGAGGGAGTGATAGAGGGAGTTTGTGAAAGAAAGGAGGACACACACACACACAAATATTATGTGAGAGGGAGGGGGAGGGGGATGGGTGAGAGACAGGGGGAGAGGGGGAGGGGTGAGAAATAGAGAGAGAGAGAGATGGAGGGAAGGATAGTGAAGGAGGTATAGAGAAGGTGGAGAGATATTATGAGATATGGGAAGTGAGCAAGGGATAAACACACACACAGTGTGTGTGTGTGTGTGTGTGTGTGTGTGTGTGAGAGAGAGAGAGAGAGAGAGAGAGATTGTGTAGGAGAGATGTAGGGAGGGGTGAGTGACAAAGAGGGAGGGGGTGAATGATATAGAGAGTGATATGGAGGGAGGGATAGTCAGGGAGGTATATAGAAGGTGGAGAGATACTATGAGAGAGGGGGGTGAGGGAGTGACACACACACATAGATATATAAAGAGAGAAGGGGGAGGGACACACACACACACACACAAAGAGAGAGAGAGGGGGGGTGAGCGATAGAGAGAGAGGGGAGAGGGGCAAGTGATAGAGAGAGAGTGGTGGAGGGAGGGATAGTGAGGGAGGTATAGTAAAGGTGGAGAGAGGTTATGAGAGATGGGGAATTAGGGAGGGACATACACACACACACACATATATATAGAAAGAGAGAGATTGTGTGGGAGAGATATGGGGGTGGGGGGGAATAAAGAGAGAGTGATGTAGGGAGGGATAGTGAGGGAGGTATAAATAAGTTAGAGAGAGGTTTTGAGAGATGGGGAGTGAGGGAGGGACACACACACACACATAGAGATAGAAAGAGAGAGATAAGGGGGAAAGACAGACACACACATACAAATAGAGATAGTGAGATATGGAAATACAAAGGCAGGGAGGGCTAGTGAGTAAGGAATAGAGGTACAGTGATTAAAGCACATGTGTATCCATAGATGCCAAAAATATTATTTAGGGGTCGAGTATTGGATTTCCTCCCTTGACCTTGTTGAAGCCTTAATACCCATATCTAATGCTCAAAACCTCTTAAAGGCATGTACATATTTTCTTGGAGACCAAGCATACCTTGAGTATGTCATCTGTGGTGCTTCAAGGAATTTTTCATTAACATGGGTGCCTCAAGTATTCCATTATGGCCTAAGGAATGAGCATATTCCCTCAATCATTTCTTAGAGGTCCCATACCTATTGCTCAAAATGACCTAATTCTACTAACATCCATATTCATAGTCCAAATATATCTATGAGATGCCATGTGTGATTTTATAAGGCATCCTTCATATCCATAGATGCATAGAAGATTTAGTTAGGGCCTACAACCATAGTTTCCTCCCCTGACCATGTCCATGGCCTTGAGATGCATACCTAGTGCTCAACAAATGATTATGGCATGCATATCCCGATTAAGATTCAAATGACTCACATTCAATGTCATGTGTGGTGGTTGGAGGCATCAATTTTGGCCCTAAATGGTTAACAACTTCCTTTAAGTCCTAAGGGCCAAGTGTTTCCCCCTACCCATGTGAAGGGGCCTAATATATGTAATTAGTGCTAAAAATGTTCTAATGGAACTAGTATCCCCATTTCAAGGTAAATGAAACCATGGAAGGATTTATTGAGGGTGTTCAACACATCATTCTTGGCTCTAGATGGATAAAAGCATCTTCTAGAGGCTAAGGCCTAGGTTTCTTCCCTTATTATGTCTAAGGTCCTAAGACGCATACATAGTACTTAGAAACCCCTAATGGTTCTCATATCCCCTTTCAAAACAAAACTATCAACATGAGAGGTCATCTACGGTGATTCAACGTGTTGTTCATGGACCTTGAGCCCTAAAAGTGGGTTTGCAACCTAAAAATAAAGATTTATGTACCAACCATGATTAACACCTTATCCTCCATATCTAATGCTAAAAAAATCCTAATCATGGCCATATCCCAACTTAAAGGTTGAGGATACCCTTAAGAGATCATGTGTGTTTGTTCGAGGTGTTGTTCTTGGCCCTATATGTCTATAGGATTCCTTTAGGGCCTAAGGACTAGGTTTCCTCCCTCAACCATGTCTATGGATATGTTTCTAGTGCTAAGATAATTCTAATGCACTACATATTATCTCTTAGATGCAAAATATCACATATGGATGTCCTATGTCCAAGTTCTATGCCTCGTTCATGGACCTCAAGCCTTTAAAGCTACCTGTAGGAAATAATTCTTGAGTTTCCTCCCTCAAGCATGCTCAAGGGACTATGAACCAAACTTAGTTCTTAAAACCTCCTAATGGTGTCCATATTACAACATAAATAAAAATTATGTTCTTGGGAGGTTAGGCATGGTTGTTTGAGATGTTGTTCTTGATGATGCTAAAATATTACTATAGGTCCGAAGTCTTGATGATGCAAACTATTGTTTTTATTAATTTTCCTAGCCATGCACTAAAACTATTTTTTGTGGTTCTCCATAACGCGTGCATGTTTTGCTTCTCTAAAATGCATGCGCGTTTTGCTTCTCCATAATATGTGTGCGTTTTTCTTCTCCATAACATGTGCACATTTTACTTCTCCATAACGCGTGAGTGTTTTGTAACTATAAAAAGTAAGAAATTTATAATTGTAATAAGACTAACAAATTACAAAAGGTTTTAATTAAATTTAAAATCTAAAAGATAGTATTTAGTATTATTTTTAAGTATAAATAGTATATTATTTCAATTTTATTAAAATTTAATCATTAAATATATATTTAATAAGTTTAATTCTATTAAAAATAAAATAATAAAATAATTTTTTTATTAAATTTATATATATATATATATATTTTATAATTACAATTATATATATAATGATTTTATATATGTATATCTATGATTAATATTATGATGATAAATTTTCAATTTTTATAGTACTATTTTTATAATTTGTTTTTTAAAAATAAATTTTGATAAGTTATACTATTATTAAAGAGGTGCTCAAATAAGATAAACATAGATTTATCTTAAATATGAAGATTTTTTTTAAAAGAAGGATTTATAATATATTATAAAAAGTTACTTGTTAATCTTTTATAAAATGCAACTAATAAGATTAATCTCTATTTGATATTTGAATCTGCTCAAATAAGATAATATGAAGAAATTTTTAAAAAGAAAGAATTATAATATATTATAAAAAGTTACTCGTTAATCTTTTATAAAATGCAACTAATAAGATTAATCTCTCTTTGATATTTGAATCTCTCTTTGATACTTATCTAAGATGCTTGAAATTTTCACTATTCGGATGTAACGTGATTATATCTTTTTAAAAATGTGTTTATTATAACTCATGATGTAATGATTGTCTAGTGACCAACTTAATTGTTGTATAATCTAGCATTATGATGGTTATGAGAATATCATTACGCAGCATTTGTAATGTGATGATGCATCATTACACTTGTTGACTCTCAATTATCTTACATTATTTGCATATTATTCTTATATAACATAACTCCTTCCTCTATTCAAGTGCTAATTCACTACTACAGAAGCGATGGTATTTAAAACATGTATCTAAGACGAAATTTTGTGATATCATATTTCCCCACATATTTGTTTTTATTAGTTAGACCTTTGATTTTTTATCTTCAAGGTGATGAAATAGGGTTGACAAATGGCTTTCTTTTAGGTGAAAGGAGAAATAGGTTTCTTTACTTCATTTTCCATCGATGTAGTAGGCCTATGATAACTGGAAACTCCATTGGGAACTAGAGGTAGAGTGTAGAGTGGGACAACCCCCACAAACAAACCTTTAATGATATAGATAGCTAACTTAAAATGTGAAATTATTGATAAATCATTTGTAATATTTTTTACATATATGTAATGATAACACCACCTCATAATTCCAAAGTTAACCTACACACTAAGGGGAACTTCAAACAAGAAATATTGTGTTTCTTACTTAGCTTGCGGGATAACATCCCCTTGTCTCTTTTTGTAATAGGTTGACTATGCAATTTTGGAGAGTACTAGTTGTCCATATCCATTTATAATTTTATATGGTAAGTAAGGATCCATAAGAATTATTTCTTAATACTTATTTTGTAAATTATAGTTATCTCTTATTACTTTTTTTTTGCAATTTACATGATTATGTTTAGCTTGTTTTAATGTCTTCATGTGGCATAATAGAAACCCCATTTCTTAACTAAACTCACTCTTGTGAGCACCCTTAGATGGTTTTCTATACATTTATAACCCTCTAAATTCACAATTGTGGAAGGATTCAAACGTTTTTTCCTCAGGTTTGAAATGTAGTTGATTTCATCGTATTCATCTTCACGATTGACTCTTTATTTGGATTTATAAATTGGGTACACCCATCCTCAACCAAATCCCTAAATTACTCGAAATATATGTATTATGCTCATCATAAATCAAATTAATGAAGACACACCAAATTCACAATTTCAAAACTTTAAATGAATCGAAAAGGTTCAAGACAAATAAGTTTGTTAGGGTTATTTTTGTCGTTTGATTTATGTTTGAGCTAGGGAGATCTAGCAGAGCTACTAGTACATGTTACCTTGTTTTATTTCCAGTATATACTTTCTATAAGATGGTTTTTCCTCACAAACCTCTAAAAAAACTCGATGCACCAACTCCATCATTCACTCGGATTACACTAGATTCAAAATCCATTTACACTAGAAGAGTTCTGTACTAGAATTCCTAGCCTAGAAATCATAGTTTACAAACCCTATAACCAATCCTAGAAATCCTAGTTTGTACCCTAAACCCTAGTTTGAATTCTAAACCCTAGAAACCCTAGCTTGTATTATAGAGCCTAGTTTGTATTCAAAATACTAGAAACCCTAGTTTATAGCCACTAGTTATCATCTACAGATCACTAATATAATTTATGTCACCTTTAACCAATATCTAGTATCAAACATTCAAACCTTTACATCTTTTCCCTAGGTTCAATTTGGCATGTGTCACTGAATAGATACTGGGACCTACTTGCAAACAGACATAGAACCCCTAGAACCTAGTTTTGTTTCATGGTTGGAATTCTATGCCCCTCGTAGGTATTCAACAGGTGTCCCTGAAAGCCTGCAGGAGGTGAGCTTCAACGTGCCATAGAATGATGACCATGGATCGGATCGATGAAGTGTCGACGTTTTTGTATTCGTGACAGTTCTAAGGGTGTCACTCTCCTTTATTTCCATTGAAACGGGATCCTCTCTTAGGTAAATTTTGTAAAATAGGTTTTTGCTCAATAAAGGAATGTGAAATTTTTGCACATACGGGTCAACTTTGAAAATTCCCTGATTGAGAAATTGTGGCTAGTGTTCACACACTGAACCTTCCTAATCACACTCGCAAGTCCCCCCAAAACCTAGTTTTGTTGCACAGTCGGAATTCTATGCCCCACGTAGGGATTCAACAGGTGTCCCTAAAATCGTATAGGAGGTGAGATTCAACATGCCATAGAATGATGACCATGGCTGAGATCGATGAACCATTGAATCTATTTTATTCAAGACATGAAGATAGTTGTAGGGGTAGCCCTATCCTTTGGATCCATGGACACAAGATCCTCGTTTAGGTCATTTTTTGAAAGTAGGGTTTTTCTTAGTAAGGGATGTGAAATTTTTGAACATAGGGGTCAACTTTGCAAATTCCTCAACCGAGATATCGTGGCTAGCCTTCCGATATGGAACCTACCTAAACACACCTACAAGACCCATCAAAACCCATTTTTATTGCATAGTTTGAATTCTATGCCCTCGATAGAGATTCAACATGTGTCCATGAAAGCCTGTAGGTGGTGAGCTTCAACGTGTCGGGTGTTCATCCCTATTGTGTCATGGTTCGTTCTAGGGGATAACTATTTGAGCAAGTTAACTAGTTTCTTATAAGTCTATGTTTGGGTGGAATGTGTTCATTCCAACTTTGTTTTCCATCAAGTGTTCCAGTTCATATATCTGGATATTTTCCTTATTATTTCATTGATATAACTCAAATGTTTCTACTTTCTATCAACTAGTACAATATTGCATTCCTTTTATTCTTGTATTTAGCAATAGGATATTCACTCAATTTAACAAGAATATTTCTACTTTCTACCTAGCGTTTAAACCTATATTTAGTTAATGTGAAAATCATAGACTGTCAATTTAATACTCAAATATTTTTCTTTCTCTTTACTAAATTATTTAGACTATTTTATGATTAATTAAATATGCGTTGATATATATGTTTAACTAAGAGTTACACATTGGAAGAAAACAAATGAAGGCTATATTATAAGTATATTTTGTTCCTAGTATTCCTCTAATGATTGAACTATTTTACCATACTACTAGGTAAATTTTTACACTAGCATACAAAAATATAATAGAGAAAAATATAAAATAAGGATATGGAAATAATAGGGCCAATAAAATACACCTGAGTTTTATCACATTCATTATTATTCACATTCATCACAGAAAGGTATTATTCATGCAAAGGGTTGAGCTAGAGCACCAAGGTGTTGCTCGTACTCTTTTTCCATATAATTACTGGATATAAGAACTATGTGTTCAAGTCCAAGTCAGCCAAATACAAGTTCAAAAATGGTTGTGATATCAAGTTCTTCACTTTAATTATAGAAATAGGTAGACCAATAACAAATAGTAATACTGCAACTAATTAACAACTCAAGAATGATCCTTTAAAGTATTCAAGTCATTTGTAATTTTTTTTGGGTATACTGTTGAAATATTGTAACTTCGAAGAATATTCTATATGTATCTTTTGTGGTCCCTGATGGTCCTACCGAGAGAACCACTTGTATTACTTTATACCCCAATGCTTCTAATCAGAAGAAATAATAAGAGTCATGAGGTAGTCCCCTCTAACTATAAAGGTGGGTCATTAGCACCCCAGTGTGGTTACTTGAGCCTACATGTGTAACTCGAGCCTACATGATTTAACTCGAGCCAACATGTTAGGTGAGTTAACTTAAGTGAACGGATGAATATAAATAGAGGTGTAGCACTCCTCATTTGAAACACACTCTAACTTGTGTAGCACATTAGTGGAGGAGAGAGAAGTAGCTAGAGAAGGAGGAGGATCAGGCTTTGATCTCCTTGTTGGTTTTATCTTTTACATTTTGGGGCATCTATATTGAGGAAGCTTTTGCTGGGTTTTTCCCTTTAGGGTTTTCCCAAGATAAATATTTATGTTCCTTTTGTATGGTTGTGCTTGTCTATCTTTTAGTGATATTGTTTATATGCTTTTGTTATGAAAATGAAATGAAATATTGATGTCTTAGCTAAGCATATGAAAATTCAACATGGTATCAGAGCCACCCTAAAAGAAGAGATTGTGTAGCTACAGAAGCTATGGATTCTTAATTTTTGGTTCTCTCTCCACAATTGATCACCAAAAGAAGGCTAGGATGACTCTCCATTGAAGGGTGCATCTTTCTGTCGAAGCGAAATTCAATTCCGAACATTTTCAGTTTTCGGTGCAGGAAATTAGGGCTTCTTGCAGAAGAAGAATTTTTGAGTGAGCCTAGCATAGGATTTCTCTCCTCATCAAAATCGAAGTTTAGAGACCAGGATCAATATTTTTGGTTGGATGAAACTCAGGGAAAGTCAAACCCTAGTTTGACCCCAAGCTAGAAAAACCCTAAATACTAAAACTGCTAAGTTTTGGTACATCCGCTATATCCTGAGATTGGAAAAGGTTTAGGAGCTAAAAATTGTAGAGGCCAAGCTAAATTCTGGATGTACACTGTATCCCAAAATCAACCTCATATTCACTATATTCTGGGAGATATGATCCCTCCAATTTAGGGTTCCAGCCTCTTCCAAAATTCATCCTTAAACACGACACCTGGGGAGAATTGCTATAGCTTGGGCTACAGAGGTCCAAATGGAATTCCTGAATCTTTTCCAAAAATCACACAGACTTTACTTTCAGTGGTCCAAATTTATGAACCGGAATATGAAACAGTGACACATGGCAAGCCATACAACTTTGCTATTCTGAACAGTTCTATAACAGGTCACCTTGGGAAAAGGATCATAAATCCAAATTGGTGAAACCAATTCTGATGAAACCTATGCATTTGGATCTGGGAAATGCTAGGTTATCACAACACAAAATTTTAGACAAAGAGGAACAGTAATTTTGGAGATATCACAGAAACAGTGACACAAATTTCTATAGAAGAAATTGGAAAACTAGGGCTTCCTGTTCCGAGAGCTTCCCTCCTCTGTTTTCAGAAAAGGAGTACATTGGAAAGCTCCATTTGAAGAGATCTATCTTTCTATCCAATCATATCTGAAATATTACAAGTTTTGAAAATTATGATTTCTCTAACAAACCCTAGATCAGCCAGCTCCAAAAGCAGGACACACACCTCAAATTGGTAAGATCTAATATTTTGCTATTTGCATTTGAGGTTCTCATTTCAAAGTGATCTATCGCATCAGCTTGATGATAAGCTTGGTGAAGTTGACAACTTCCAAGCATGGAAGTATTTGATCTCTCTGAAGAAAATGAATTGGACACCTACATGAGTAGAGAGGTTCCAGTTCTAGAGGGAGATGAGCCTCAAAGCCTTACACCAGAAGAACTTGGTCAAGGCCAAGAAGATCATTGTTGATTCAGACACAGATCAACTTGTACCACAAGTGTCTTCCCTAAATACACTGAAAGAGATGTTTGGTTCCTTGACCAAGCTATTTGAAGGAAAGAACATACAATAGAAGATGACCTTAGGAAACAAGTAAAAGAAGAATTGAAGAATGCAGAAGTGGTAATAGCCACCTTGAATAGCCTCCCAGGATCATGGGATTCATTCACGCGAGGAATGTGTGCCAGAAGGAAGTTATTACTTTCAGTCGACTCATAAGAAGAGAAGAAGAATATGGGAGCAATTGAAGATCAATATCTCACCATTCAAAGAAGATCCCTCAAGCAACAAGGAATGTGAAGAACTCAATTCTTGAAGAACCTCTTATCCATCTTATCATTTGGATAAGAAATGATGATGTCATGAATGAAGAAGATGATGAAGTATAAGGATCAAGAAGGATTCTACCCACGAAATGAATAAAAGATAAGTATTCAATTTTCATTGCATGATATTTTTTTGTTATGCATTTGATTATATTTAGTTGATGTGTTATGCATGATAGACTATTTGCATTAATGAAAATATACTACTAATATGCATGTGATAGGTGTTTGTGCTAGAAATTGTTTCTAAGGCCAGAGAAACAAACCAACACAATCTCAAATAAAACTTGATAAAACAAAGTAGGTTTTAGGTTTTCTGGAATGTTTTAGTGGTTGTAAACTTTTGGGGAAAGACAGGGAATACACTCATGAGAAAAGTAATAACTAAATCATAAACAAAAGAAGACAAAGATGCATAATACATTCAACAAGATCCAACAGAACACAGTATTGAAGTTCATTCATAAAAGACAAGCATCACCAGCATATAAACATAAACCAGTAATGAGTATATCAATTAAGCAACTAGACAAGATGAACAATGAAGCCAACACATAAAATGAAGGGTAAATGTGTCATATATCTCATAGTTTCATCATCAAATGCATACAAGATTTTTATACTTAACTCATGAACAAGTCTGAACTCATGAACAAGTCTGCAGACCTCCTGAAGCTATCCCAAAAATCAAACCTCTCTTCAGTCCCTTTGTCCCTCTTTTATCATTACAAATAAGTAGTTCAATCTCCCCTTCATTAGTTAGAAATTGAAACTACCCAGCAGTTACATTAACTAACTAACTCAACTAATTGACTAAAACTAGCAAATCGGATTCCTGGCAAATATGGCGAATTTCTGGAAAATAGGTGTCAAAGACGCTTTCATATCTCTCATTTCGGGACACCTGTGTAACAACTAAGAGAGGTTTTTGTAAACGGGTCCGTGATGGACAAAAACCTCTCTTTTTTTTTAAAATGTCATCCCCAATCAATCAGAATATTCCCCGCAAAATGAACACTAAAACAGGAAAATATTAAATATTTAAAATCCCTGAAACATAGGCTGCAAAGATTAAACTGAATCTTTCAAACCTTGATAGCTGTTGAAAAACTGAGAGAGGTTTATGTATATGGGTATCCTATGAACAAAAACCTCATTTTTGTTTCAAAAATTCCTCTCCATCAGCTTGTGGTCTGCATTTGACTTCAATAACTCAAAACAGGAAAAATAGAGCAGAATTCTATTTCTACTGCCTCCTTTTTTCATGTCAACTATCCTTCTTGAGATCTAGGCATCCTCTTTACAATTTTGAAAATTGAATATTCATCATGGGAATATATGTATTCATAAATATTCCTCATTTACCTGTTCCCAACTGCATTCTGATTCAGAAGAAGTTTCCCCTGAAGTATTTTCAAGCTCATTTTGAGAATATATAAATTTATACTTGTTGAAGCTTTCAACCTTTAAGCCATTGTCAAGGAGAATGCTGCTAGTTTGACCCAGGGTATCCATGAAAAAATTGCTTTCTTTACAACCTAGCATCTCAATTTTTGCTCTTGAAGATAAAACTTCATCTAGATCCTCCACATGTACATGCTTTCTTTTTCAATATGGAAATTGTTTGCCAAAGAAGAAGAAATGCTTCCAGTTCTAATTGATGGAAGTAAATACTTGAACTCATCATCTGAAGGCTTCCATGTATTACTGATTGATGTACCCATAAATATTGAACTTTGAAAAATCACATGGACCAACACTTTTACTGCTTTTCAATTGATTTCATTCCGAGGAAAAGCTTCCACTCTCACACTGTTGTAATGTGCAGGGAGTTCTCTGCTTTCCACACAAATTATCATAACCATCAGCATAGTCAGCCTCAAACCTTACTGATCCGAGATCACATGGAAGTGGTTTGTCATGGCTCTTTAACAATGAATTAGCCTCTGGATCTAGAAGTGAACTTCGATCAGTGTATTGCCATTGTCCTTCACTAGAATTAATTCGAAGGCCCATATTCAGCTTGTCACTTAAAAGATCTGATTCATCAATTGGTTTCTTCTCCAGAACATTATTGACTAGAGGCTTGGGTGCATATAGTTTATTCAAATCAATGTTACTACCATGTTCTTCTAAAATTCCCAATTCAGTCAGTATACCCTGTTGAAAAGAATTTTTCTCTCTCTCCAAGTATCAGCTGATGAAGTGCTGTGTAAGCTGTATCTTGCAATTATGGTGACTTGCAAGACATCAAAGAAATCAAGTTCTAAACAATATTAAACTTGAGTATTTTCCTGATACATGGCTCACCTCCGGAAGAACCCAATTTTATAAGCACAAATATAGCTTCAGATTTTATTCTATTATTGTAAGATGATATATGCTGCAACTGTTTTGCTAAGTTCTCTACAAGGGTAGTTTGCAAAATCACCTCTCTAATCTCATGTACATCTGCCTTTTCAATGATAGGGACAAGCATTGCCTCCATTGCATTGATGTTGTTTTTGTCCAGAATATTGCTAAAAAGATTTTCCACTGTTTGTCTCTTGGGTAAAGATGGTATTGCCCTTTCTGTATTTGTGAAATTATCTAAGCTGAGCTGAGCATGCCATGGTAAATGCTTCATGATTCCTAACCTTAGAAATCCATGCACTAAATCAGAACCTCCAAGTTCAGAAAATGACTTCAATGTAATGGCAGCGCGATGTTGAGCAACCTCTGACCCATTTTCAAGTAATCCTATCGACTTTCTCTCAATATCAGCAATGAACAGTTTCTCTACAGCCTTTCTTTTCCAGCTTTGGCCAATATCATTAATGTTTTCAATAATCTATCATGTAACTCCTCAATGTCTGGATCTAACAGATCCACCAACTTGTTCATCGGAATTTTCATGAGTACCTCATTTGCAGTAACCTCATTTCCACATTCAATGAATCTTGACAACACCATAGCAACATCAGTATGAACCACTGGATCGTCACATGTTTCTAGCAGTTTTGTAAGCTTCTCAATTATGTCCACACTTTCCAGGCTCTCCATGTATTGCATGTAATCATCTAAACAAAAGAAATTGGACATTGACCTTGAAACAGTAGCAATAAGATTTTCCGATCCCTATGAAATCAAGTACACTATCTTTGGGCCTGCAAGACATCTGAAACTCACACTGCTTGCTTCTAATTTAGTAACTGATTTACTAGCTTGATGTGCTTGAACAATTGCTTCTAAGGTCACCACCACTTGTCTCTCATGCACTGATCTTAGAAATCCTTTCAGTTGTTGTTCTGCAACCCTCTTTTCTTCCTCTTTCCCATCCAGCTTCATAATATTTAATTTAGAACACCTTCCCTGAAATTCTTTCCTTATTTCACTCACTCTCATCATTTGCCAGAAATTTGCATCCAATTGCCAGAACAGTTGCCAAAATCTCCCTCACATGAGACTGACGCATGTTTACATGAAAAAAACTTGGCAAAACACATATCAAACGTGACCAATGATTTATTTAACACTTTAGGAGCGAAATCCCAAAAAAATCCGACTGAAAAATGACCATTCTGGCAAAAAACGATTTTCATGTAGCGCGCTTTGTTAATTTTTGGCAGTTGCGCTACAAGAATAATTTAAACTCAATTTTGGCCCTGTTTTACAACTTTTTTCCATTTTGCATGAAGTTTACATGATGTTTGAATGATGGGTATGCTTTTAATATGATTTGTGAGTCCATTATTCAATATATTGACCTTTAGAACCCTTCAAAAGCTTAAAAGAACAAAACTAAATAAAAGTCTGAAGGTAAAAATTGAAAACTTCACTAAAAATCTAAAAATTTCCACAGTAAGTAAAAGAGTAAACTCAAGCAAATATGCAAGTTGAAATAAAAATGGCAATCAAACATAAAATTTGAAGAAACAAGTTCCTAACTTAACATCTGGCTCCAGCTGCAGGATGAAGTCCTCCCTGCGAGGCTTCAAGAACCTGTAGACTAGTGCCTTCGTTTCTGCTACCTACTAGTCTGCAAAATATCCATTGGGCTATGGAGTCCTTATTCAATCCTTCACACACTGATATATACAATGAAAACCAATCTCTTTCGTGAGGAATTTTCCATTTACTGAATCAAATTGTAATCCCATTTCCAATGTGGTAGGAAAAAATTTGATCAACCCACCAAAACTTGTTTCCAACTCCAAATATATATATAATCAGAAATATTGGAAAACATGAAGAGCAGAGATTTAACAACTTATACCCACTTTCATCAAATAGTGTCTTTGAAATAACAGATTTATAACCTAGTATTGACTCTAAATAATCTATTATTGGATCATAAAAACTTCCATAAGTTACCTCTTCCTTCTCTATGAAAAAGACAAGTTGTCCATAAGAAGATTTTGTTCCATGAATATCAATCAGGCATTGGCGATAAAAGACATTAGGATCAGCTTGAATTTGCTCTATAAATTTTTGAATAGTATCACCAATAATGTCAACACTTTGAACCTCCTTTTCCACACTGTCTTCAAATAAATGACTATCAAGCATTGGCTTTTGCCGTTCAATAATAATAGACTGAATGCATTCTTGAATCTGTTGATCAGATTTTGACCTATCACACACCTCACAGATTTCTGGGTCTTTCTTTTCAATTTCATCATCATATTTAATAAAATTTAGACCATCTTCATAATGATTTTGAACAACAGATTTATCATAACCATGAATATAAACAACTTCTGAAAAATGTTGAACAGCTTGGCCTTCATCAAATTTAGTATCAAAACCAAAAGGAATAGAATCCAATTCATCACAGAATTCTTGTCTTGGAACCCTAATCTCTTCATCATAACAAGGAGCATTCTAAGAAATTTCGAATGATGATGCTAAAGGTTCATCTTTTCCTTCAATACAAAGCTGATCTTTAACACAATAATGATTTTCAAAAGTTTGTTGAACTAGAGATTGATCTTCAAAAGGATTAACATTCAAACTGCTATTAAGGCTGTTGAAATCGTTATGAGAATGTTCCAAACTATCTCTACTGATCTCATCACTTGGATAATCCTCAAACTGACCTAAAACAACAACTTGATTATCATAATGATCATGGCATTCTTCCTTGACAACAATATCTGAAAATGTTACCTTTTCATCTTCAATGAATTCTGAAACTTCAACTTCTTCATGACATATTTTGAACCCTTGATTGCACTCATCATCATGATTTTTTAAATCAGAAATTGTGTTATAAACATCAGCCTGCTCACAACAATCTTTTAAAAAGAGTTCAGCTGAGTACAGATACTTACAACGTTTCCGAAAGCATGTGTGGAATTCTTTCAGTGAAGAAATGCTAGCAACGGGAAGAGAAAAATACCAATCTCATGCATCTTGGTCAAGTGAATACATGAACATCTTCATCAGCACATCTTCATGCTAGATATTTAACTGGACCATACATTGATGAAATTTGATGAGGTGATCTGATGGATTATCCTCTTTGCTTTCTCTAAACCGTGGAAGACAATCTCCCCAAACATCCATAATAGGTACTAGATTTGGAAAACCTGGAATATCAGAAAAATTGAAAGGTGCAAACCTTCGAGCCACAATAGCTTCCATGGACATTGGCCTCTGCATCTTGAAATAGTGGAGTCGCCAATTAATTTTTCAAGACAAATTTAGTTTCTTCTCCTCAGAAAGAGAAAGGGGTGACAGTAGTTCAAATTAATTAGGGCTGCATAAAGCTGGGGATGACTGAAACCTTCTAATTCTTCCAACTCTTCTAGTAGCCACTGTGTCAAACTTTGGTGAAAAATAGCCTTCAAAAAGTGTTGGTTTAAGTCCACCTCTTAAACCAGTAAAATAGATAAGTATCCCAAGGAAAATGTTCTTCAACTTCGTCCCCGGCAACGGCGCCAAAGATGTTTGTGCCAAAAATTGTTTCTAAGGCCAGAGAAACAAGCCAACACAATCTCAAATAAAACTTGATAAAACAAAGTAGGTTTTAGGTTTTTTGGAATGTTTTAATGGTTGTAAACTTTTGGGGAAAGACAGGGAATATACTCATGAGCAAAGTAATAACTAAATCATAAACAAAAGAAGACAAAGATGCATAATACATTCAATAAGATCCAACAGAACATAGTATTGAAGTTCATTCATAAAAGACAAGCATCACCAGCATATAAACATAAACCAGTAATGAGTATATCAATTAAGCAACTAGACAAGCTGAACAATGAAGCCAAAACATAAACTGAAGGGTAAATGTGTCATATATCTCATATTTTCATCATCAAATGCATACAAGAGCTTTATACTTAACTCATGAACAAGTCTGCAGACCTCCTGAAGCTATCCCAAAAATCGAACCTCTCTTCAGTCCCTTTGTCCCTCTTTTATCATTACAAAGAAGTAGTTCTATCTCCCCTTCATTAGGTTGAAATTGAAACTACCCAGTAGTTACATTAACTAACTAACTCAACTAATTGACTAAAAATAGCAAATTGGATTCCTGGCAAATATGGCGAATTTCTGGAAAATAGGTGTCAAAGAAGCTTGCATATCTCTCAATTCGTGACACCTGTGTAAAAAATGAGAGAGGTTTTTGTAAACGGTTCCGTGATGGACAAAAACCTCTCTTTTTAAAAAAAAAAATCATCTTTAATCAATCAGAATCTGCCCCGCAAAATGAACACTAAAACAAGAAAATATTAAATATTTAAAATCCCTGAAAAATAGGCTGCAAAGATTAAACTGAATCTTTCAAACCTTGAAAGCTGTTGCAAAAATAAGAGATATTTTTGTAGATGGGTATCTTATGAACAAAAAACTCCTTTGGTTTTCAAAAATTCATCTCCATCAGCTCGTGGTATGCATTTGACTTCAATAACTCAAAACAAGAAAAATAGAGCAAAATTATGTTTCTACTGCCTCCTTTTTTCATGCCAGCTATCCTTCTTGAGATCTAGGCATCCTCTTTACAATTTTGAAAATTGAATATTCATCACAGGAATATATGTATTCATAAATATTCCTCATTTACCTGTTCCCAACTGCATTCTGATTCAGAAGAAGTTTCCCCTGAAGTATTTTCAAGCTCATTTTGAGAATATATAAATTTATACTTGTTGAAGCTTTCAACCTTTGAGCCATTGTCAAGGAGAATGCTGCTAGTTTGACCCAGGGTATCCATGAAAAAATTGCTTTCTTTACAACCTAGCATCTCAATTTTCTGCTCTTGAAGATAAAACTTCATCTAGATCCTCCATATGTACATGCTTTCTTTTTCAATATGAAAATTGTTGGCCAAAGAAGAAGAAATGTTTCCAGTTCTAACTGATGGAAGTAAATACTTGACCTCATCATCTGAAGGCTTCCATGTATTACTGATTGATGTACCCATAAATATTGAACTTGACAAATCACATGGACCAACACTTTTACTGCTTTTCAATTGATTTCCTTCCGAGGAAAAGCTTCCACTCTCACACTGTTGTAATGTGCAGGGAGTTCTCTGCTTTCCACACCAATTATCATAACCATCGGCATAGTCAGCCTCAAACCTTACTGATCCGAGATCACATGGAAGTGGTTTGTCATGGCTCTTTAACAGTGAATTAGCCTCTAGATCTAGAAGTGAACTTCAATCAGTGTATTGCCATTGTCCTTCACTAGAATCAATTCGAAGGCCCATATTCAACTTGTCACTTAAAAGATCTGATTCATCAATTGGTTTCTTCTCCATAACATTATTGACTAGAGGCTTGGATGCATATAGTTTATTCAAATCAAAGTTACTACCATGTTCTTCTAAAATTCCCAATTTAGTCAGTATACCTTGTTGAAAAGCATTTTTCTCTCTCTCCAAGTATCAGCTGATGAAGTGCTGTGTAAGCTGTATCTTGCAATTCTGGTGACTTGCAAGACATCAAAGAAATCAAGTTCTAAACAGTATTGAACTTGAGTATTTTCCTGATACATGGCTCACCTCCAGAAGAACCCAATTTCATAAGCACAAATATAGCTTCAGATTGTATTCTATTATTGTAAGATTATATATGTTGCAGCTGTTTTGCTAAGTTCTCTACAAGGGAAGGAACCTCTCTAATCTCATGTACATCTGCCTTTTCAACGATAGGGACAAGCATTGCCTCCATTGCATTGATGTTGTTTTTGTCCAGAATATTGCTAACAAGATTTTCCACTGTTTGTCTCTTGGGTAAAGATGGTATTGCCCGTTCTGAATTTGTGAATTTCTCTAAGCTGAGCCGAGCATGCCATGGTAAATTCTTCATGATTCCTAACCTTAGAAATCCATGCACTAAATCAGAACCTCCAAGTTCAGAAAATGACTTCAATGTAATGACAGTGCGATGTTGAGCAACCTCTGACCCATTTTCAAGTAATCCTATCGACTTTCACTCAATATCAGCAATGAACAGTTTCTCTACAGCCTTTCTTTTCCAACCTTGGCCAAGATCATTAATGTTTTCAATAAGCTATCATGTAACTCCTTAATGTCTAGATCTAACAGATCCACCAGCTTGTTCATCAGAATTTTCATGAGTACCTCATTTGCAGTAACCTCATTTCCACATTCAGCGAGTCTTGAAAACACCATAGCAACATCAGTCTAAACCACTAGATCATCACATGTTTCTAGCAGTTTTGTAAGCTTCTCAATTATGTCCACACTTTCCAGGCTCTCCATGTATTACATGTAATCATCTAAACAAAAGAAATTGGACATTGACCTTGAAACAACAGCAATAATATTTCCCAATCCCTCTAAAATCAAGTACACTATCTTTGGGCCTGCAAGACATCTGAAACTCACACTGCTTGCTTCTAATTCAGTAACTGATTTACTAGCTTGATGCGGTTGAACAATTGCTTCTAAGGTCACCACCACTTGTCTCTCATGCACTGATCTTAGAAATCCTTTTAGTTGCTGTTCTGCAACCCTCTTCGCTTCCTCTTTTCCATCCAACTTCATAATATTTAATTTAGAACACCTTCCCTGAAAGTCTTGCCTTATTTCGCTCACTCTCATCATTTGCCAGAAATTTGCATGCAGTTGCTAGAATAGTTGCCAGAATCTCCCTCACATGAGAATGACGCCTGTTTACATGAAAAAAACTTGGAAAAACACATATCAAACGTGACCAATGATTTATTTAACACTTTAGGAGTGAAATCCCAAAAAAATCGGACTGAAAAATGACCATTCTGGCAAAAAACGATTTTCCTGTAGCGCGCCTTTGTTAATTTTTGGCAGTTGTGCTACAAGAATAATTTAAACTCAATTTTGGCCCTGTTTTACAACTTTTTTCCATTTTGCATGAAGTTTACATGATGTTTGAATGATGGGTATGCTTTTAATATGATTTGTGAGTCCATTTTTCAATATATTGACCTTTAGAACCCTTCAAAAACTAAATAAAAGTCTGAAGGTAAAAATTGAAAACTTCACAAAAAATCTAAAAATTTCCACAGTAAGTAAAAGAGTAAACTCAAGCAAATATGCAAGTTAAAATAAAAATGACAATCAAACATAAAATTTGAAAAAACAAGTTCCTAACTTAACAATGGGTAAGTAGCTCATGGTGCTATACATCTCTCCATTGCTACTTATCTAGAATGAAACCTATTTGCTGACATATTGGATTAGTGCACAATCTCAATGATGTCATGATACAGATGGAAGGCATCTAGAAAGTTTTTGTGAGATATGGATGAATGTTGTATTGACTAAACAGTTGCATGATGCATAAGAATTTGTCGTTATACATATGTTTTATGAAATAGTTCTAACCATGCAACTGGTGCATTTTAATTGTAGGAAAGGTCCTGTACAACCTCCTACAAGAAAATAAGGATGAGAGTTGTCCCGAAGAACAAGTGATGACAATTCAAGATTCACTCCAATAAACATGAATATGAAGCTCCCAGGTTCAGAGACACC
Source organism: Pseudotsuga menziesii (assembly GCA_001517045.1). Taxonomy (NCBI): domain Eukaryota; kingdom Viridiplantae; phylum Streptophyta; class Pinopsida; order Pinales; family Pinaceae; genus Pseudotsuga; species Pseudotsuga menziesii. The sequence goes on from LPNX010694806.1 coordinate 278,237, forward strand.
ATGATGAAAGAAAGAGCTTCAGAAAGCGGTAGATCCACCTCGAAGGATGAAGATCACCATGGGTATGAGAGATAAATCAAGATGAAGAAAATAATGCTATGAAAGAAGCTATGATCAAAGAATAACAGTTGATCATGGGGAATGATGTATACGATATGATTTTGAGACATAAAGGGAAGTATGTAGTATCTATGGATCTACAAGAACAAGTGTACAAAGCAAGGTTCATGATTTGCCTCTGAAAGAATAGACTATGACATAACATACTCTATTGACCAGACCTACTAGAAGTATATAGCAAGCATAGAACCACCTGTACAGAATGAAGAAGGAAGATGATACTCCACTTTAGGGGGAGTGACTACAGAAGATATCTGAGTTCGACATGATATGACATGATGGATGGATACTTTACCAAGAGTAAAGTGGGTTCCAACCTTCAAGGTTGAATGAAGAAAACTAGGATATGTTGATGACCTAACAAGACGAACTCATGGAATATGTTATGATGAAAGAGTACTAGAATGATGTTTGGGATATAATACTCAAACCAGAAATCAAGAATGTGGTATCTTCCAAATGGATTTGAAAGATAAAATATGTTGTTGATAGAAGAAACAAGGTACACTTCCTTCAGAACTATCATGGTAGTTTCTTCCATGATGAAGTAAAAACAAGCCTTCCTTAATGGTATGATTGAGGAAGAGTTTTACATCGAATAGTCATGAGGATTTGAAATTGAAGATAGATGGAATCATGTATGCAAGTTGAAGAAGGCCCTATATGGCCTGAAGCAACCTCCCAGAGCTTGGTATGAAAGGATAGATAGTTCTTTGTCGAGCATGGGCTTTACCAAGAGTAAAGATGATCCTAACCCTTATCTCAAGGTTGTAGAATATGAACATGTCATACTATTACTGTATGTGGATAATCTATTCTTGACAGGAAATGAGAAATAGATTGTAGAATGCAAGAAGAAGCTCGCTGAAGAATTTTAGATGAAAGACCTTGGGTTAATGCATTATTTCCTAGGTCTGGAAGTATGGAAAAATTTAGAAGGAATCTTTTTCAACTAGGGAAAGTATGCAGTAGAGATATTGAAAAGATTTGATATGTTAGAATACAAATCCATGTCCACACCCATGGATTCCAACTTGAAGTTATTAGTTGATGACTCATAAGAGTTAGTGGATGTGACTCAATACAAACATATTATTGGGTCGTTAAATGTATCTAACAAATACCAGACCAAACATTTGTTTTGCTATGAACACCTTGAGTCAGTATCTAGTTCAACCTAGACGTGTTCACCAAATAGCTGCAAAACATGTGATGAGATATCTGAAAGGGACTATAGAATTTGGTCTATACTATGATGGAAACCATGACTACAGATTGTATGGCTATACAGATGCAGATTGGATTGGAAGTATCTCAAACAAGAAAAGCACATCAGGTAGATGTTTTTGTTTGGGGTCTATTACGAGTTCATGGTTTAGCAGGAAATAGTCCAATGTTTCTCTTAGCACAGCTGAAGCAGAATACATAGTAGATTTATCTGTTAAGTTGTGAAGCCATATGGATTCAGAAACTGATATTAGGTCCCTTTGACCTGAAGATAGATACAGATGATGGTGATTCAGTATTTCTATACTGAATATAGAGATGATGATGTTTTAGTATGCCCATACTAAAGATATAGATGATAATGATTTCAGTATTTCCATACTAAAGATATAGATAATGTTGATTTCAGTATTCCCATACTAAATATATAGATGATGTTTCAATATTTACATACTGTAGATTCAGATGATGGTGATTCCATATTTCTATACTGGATATAGAGGTGATGATGCTTTCAGTATTCACATACTGGAGATACAGATGGTGATAGTTCAGTATCCACATACTAAAGATGTAGATGATGATGGTTTAGATGATGATGTGTTGAAGAAACCTCTGTCCCGAGTAAAGTTCAAACACTTTCGAGACAATATTGGTGTGGTTTGAAAATACCTTCCTCTAAAGGGGGAACAGTGATGTTGCAGTGGGATTGTATCATCCCTGGACACTTTCCTAAAGTGATCCAATGACCTCGATCCTTGAGAATGAAGAGGGATTGTATCATCCTAGGACATATGTCCATAATAGATCTGGTGACTTCGATCCTCGAGAATGTGGTGGGATTTTATCATCCCTAGGCACTTTCCCTAAAGTGATATGGTGACCTCAGTCCTCAAGAATGAAGAGGGATTGTATCATCCCGGGACATATGTCCATAATAGGTTCGGTGAACTTCGGTCATTGAGAATGTGGTAGGATTGTATAATCCATAAGCCTTGGTTCAGAATGGATCCGGTGAACTTCGGTCATCAAGAATGTTGTAGGATTGTATCATCCATGAACTTCAGTTCAGAATGGATCCGATGAACTTCACTCATCAAGAATGTGGTAGAATTGCATCATTCATGAACCTCAGTTCAGAATGGATCTGGTGAACTTCAGTCATCGAGAAGGTGGTAGGATTGCATCATCTGTGAACCTCGGTTCAGAATGGATTTGGTGAACTTCAGTCATCGAGAAGGTGGTAGGATTGCATCATCCGTGAACTTCAGTTTAGAATGGACCTGGTGAACTTCAGTCATCGAGAAGGTGGTAGGATTGCATCATCCATGAAACTCGGTTCAGAACGTATCCGGTGAACTTCGGTCATTGAGAAGGTGGTAAGATTGTATCATCCTTGATCCTTAGTTCAGAATGGATCCGATGACCTTGGTTGTCGAGAATGTGGTAGGATTGCATCATTCCTGGACTTTAAGTCCAAAAGAGATCCAAGAATTCTATGTCTTTGTACTGTGGCTTACTAGTTGTTGCTGCCGATGATGATGTTCTCTGATTGAAAGATCAGAGTATGATGATGATGAAATTTTCTGATCGAAAGATCAGAAGTTGCTGATGATGATGATGTTTTTTGATCGAAATATCATAGTATGATGATGATGATGTTTTTTGATTGGAAGATCAAAAGTTGATGATGATGATGATGTTTTCAGATCGAAAAATCAAAAGTTGCTGATGATGATGATGTTTTCTAATCAAAAGATCAGAGTATGATGATGATGATGTTTTCTGATCGAAAGATGAGAAGTTGCTAATGATGATGATGTTTTCTGATCAAAATATCAAAGTATGATGATGATGACTTACTGATCAAAAGATAAGAAGTATGATGACAATGATGATGTTGTACTGATCAAAAGATCAGAGTGTGATGATGATGATGTACTACTCAAAAGAGCAAAATTATATGATGGTGTACTGATCCAAAGATCAAAGTATGATGATGCTTTGATGATGATGTTTTTGATCGAAAGATCAGAGTATCATGATTTTTTGATGATGGTTTTTCTGATCGAAAGATCAGACTATGATGATGCTTTGATGATGATATTTCTAATCAAAAGATCAGAGTATGATGATGCTTTGATGATGATGTTTCTGATCGAAAGATCAGAGCATGATGATATTTTGATGATGATGTTTCTGATCAGAGTATGACTATGTTTTGATGATGATGGATCTGATCGAAAGATCAGAGTATGATGATGTTTCAGATTGAAAAGTCAAAGTGATGATGTTGATGTTGCTGATCGAAAGGTCAAAGTGCTGAAGATATTGCTGAAGATGTTGTTGATCGAAAGATCAAAGTGTTGAATAAGTTGTTGCTGATCGAAAGGTCAAAATGTTGAAGATGTTGTTGCTGATCGAAAGGTCAAAGTGCTGAAGATGTTTCTAATCGAAAGGACAAAGTGCTGAAAATGTTGATTTTGATTGAAAGGTCAAGATGCTGAAGATATTGCTGATTGAATCAGTCAAAAGTGTTGATGATACTGAATACTGAATATTGAAGATGAATACTACATGATGTTGAAAAGCTTCCAATGATTTATAGATGTGTTACCCTGATGATGTTGATGGTGTCCTCAATCTCTCTCTCCCATTATTGTTTTTGTTGATGTTGCTGTAGAATACCCTTCTCATTAAGGGGGACTGTTGAAATATTGTAAATTCGAAGAATATTCCACATGTATCTTTTGTGGTCCCCGATGGTCCTACTGGGAGAACTACTTGTATTACATTACACCCCGATGCTTCTAATTGGAAGAACTAATAAGAGTCATGAGGTAGTCCCCTCTAATTGTAAAGGTGGTTCATTAGCACCCCAATGTGGTTACTTGAGCCTACATGTGTAACTCGAGCCTACATGTTAGATGAGTTAACTTAAGTGAATGGATGTATATAAATAGAGGTGTAGCGCTCCTCATTTGAAACACACTATCACTTGTGTAGCGCATTAGTGGAGGAGAGAGAAGTAGCTAGAGAAGGAGGAGGATCAATATTTGATCTCCTTGTTGGTTTTATCTTTTACATTTTAGGCCATCTATATTGAGGAAGATTTTGCTGGGTTTTTCCCTTTAGGGTTTTCCCAAGTTAAATCTTTGTGTTCCTTTTGTATGGTTGTTCTTGTCTATCTTTCAGTGATCCTATTTATATGCTTTTGTTATGAAAATGAAATGAAATACTAATGTCTTAGCTAAGCGTATGAAAATTCAACATATACAACTATTCATACACATGGTTTATTATGTGTTGTATTTCATGCATGACCTCTATGTGTTTTTTTGTAGATGATATATGTGCATCTCATGTATTCATTGGATGAAATTCATCATGCCAAACACCAATTTCATTTATGTGGGCCACATAGGTGCATCACTTAGGTGTGTCAACTTTGTGCATCCTTTAAATGTTTGTCAGGTTATTATGTGGGTAAGGTGATTTTGTATTCCACTTAGTTGGGTCCATTTCTTAGGTGTGTTCGGTGCTTATGTGTGTTAGCATGTTTCATTTTTGTGAATACAATTTAACATTGTATATGTAATTGGATCGTGGTCAAGAACAATTTAAATGTACATTGTTATCATTACGCGATGTTGTAATTGTGCATTGTTCTCAAATTTATAACTGATATCTCCATGCAATCATAAAATATATTAAAAATTTGGTAACATTATGCATAGAAACATTATTGGCAACACATGTATGATCACACACAAGACTGAATTATGAATATCTCAAGAGCCAATATAAAATATTTTTTATATCATGGAAGTTATAATACAAAAATATAAGGCCCTTAGATGGTCTATCACTGTACATGTATAAAAAAAAATCATTGATGTACATGCAAACAAAAGTACATATATCCTAGACCACGCATCAAAACTATAACTTCCTCTTGTACACAAAAGTAAAGATCTATCCTGAACTAACACATAAAAACTCTAACCTCCTCTTGTTTTTTCCTGAGTGTGATGCTTCTTGCATCAGACTCAATTTATGTGGGTCACACGGGTGCATCACTTATGTGTTTCAACTTTGTGCATCCTTTAAATTTTTGGTAGGTTGTTTTGTGGGTAAGTTTCTTTGATATTCCACTTAGTTGGGTTATTTTATTAGGCGGGTTGGGTGCTTATGTGTGTTAGGTATGTTTTGTTGTTGTGAATACAATTTAACATTGTATATGCAATTGGATCGTGGTTAAGAACAATTTAAATGTATGTTGTTGTAATTACGCAATGTTGTAATTATGCATTGTTCTCAATTTTATAACTGATATCTCCATATGATCATAAAATCTATCAAAATTTGGGAAAACTACACCGAAGCATTATTGGATACACATGTATGATCACACATAAGACTGGTCTATGAATATCTCAAGATCCAATATGAATATTTTTTTATATCATGGAAGTTATAATACAAAATAGAAGGCCCTTAGATGTCCTATCAATGTACATGTATCAAAAACATCATTCATGTACATGCAAACAAAAGCAAATATGTCCTAGGCCACACATCAAAAATATAACTTCCTCTTGTACACAAAAGTACATATTTTTCCTCGACTAACATAGAAAAACACTAACTTCCTCTTGTTTGTTCCTGAGTGTTATGCTTGTTTCCTCTGTCCACGACCACTGTGCATCTATGGAAACTGCAAATGAAGGATCCTATTTCTTGATCAGGTAATTGAACTAATACTAGAGTAGTAACAAACTTTGAAAATTTAAAATATGACTCAATTACATCAAACAAACACTCACTGAATCCATCTGACGTATAGATTCCTATGGTGTCCTCCTCCTTGCTGAGAGACTCTCAACAATGTTTCTTTGCAAATAAAATAAACTATGTCAATTTTCTCAACAATTATAAACATATACATGCATGAGAAAGTACTAACCAATTTTGTAATTAACGAACATCTCATCGAAAAAATATGTTGTGGGGAAGGAGACTGGGTTTCTTTAGTAGAAAGAAGATATGTAGGTTGAAAAACGACCTCATTCACATGAACTAATGGAACAGGGTGGGGCTACATTCACCAAATACTAAAATTGTTAGACATCGTGTATGTCCATACATAATACAAATGAACTGTACAAATATTCAAGTAGATACCTCTTGTGACTTATCCCCATTATAGATGCAATGTTAATTGCAACATCAGCAACCCCACTAAGTTCTAGCATGGAGGACTCTCCATCTTGATGTTGTAAACATGTGGAAAAAAATCTAAGAAAAAAAAAGTTGTGAACTGAAATGAAACATAACTAGAAACTATCATTAGGGTTTATGTGTACATTATCATGGAATCTAGGTCCATGATCATGGACACCCACTCTTTTTATGGAAGAGGGTCATATGGTGTAGACAAAATGTGTATCTACATTTGGACTATAGGGAGAGCCAAACCAAACGATGGTGTAGGGATTTGTGTTGATGCATGCAGTCATAAAGTGTTACCATAGTTAGACATGGAAATGAATAGATGAAATAATATTGACTGAAAAAATAACATGATGTAATATACTTACCTCTTCCTGGGACATGAATGGATGAAATAACATGTACTGAAAATATTGTTCAAAATTATTGCCCCTGTGTAGAGTAGGATAACACCTATAATTTTAAAAATTATAAATATTAGCAATCTATAAAGGAGTATAGTAATAAAAAAATAATTTGAACAAGGTTTAGTCATTAACCATGTACTTACATTCCTGAGAGAATAAAGGAAGCCACATGCAGGGAATTCATTAAGATCAATGTCTCCCGCACCATGTTTAGAATGTGGTTCCTGCAACTTCAAAAATTGTAAAGCTATTATACCATTTGACAAATTAATGAACTAACATTTATTGACAAAACAATACCTATTAACAAAATGACATGTTGAAATATGACCTCGGTGTTGGCTATTTTTTCCTCGAATACGACAACAAACGTTACACTACCACCCCCTATAGAGGCATCAAGATCCTGCAATATTATAAATTCCATATATTAAGAATCATTTAATATGTATACAATATGGAAAAAACAAATTGAACAACAATAGATTTTTTACAATGTCCTTACCTAACCAACGATCATCATAGAGGTACCATGTGTTGGTCCACGACCATAAAAGGATTGACCACATGTGTGGCTCAATCTAAGGATCATGGGATGTCAGTATATCCCCACCAATAGATCATCATTTGTCATTGGAAGCTGATGGATGCACCCCACTAGAGGAAGAGGGACCTGCTTGGTCAATAGTTGGTGTGGTGGGAAATCATCTGAGCTAGTGCTAGAATTGCTTCCTATGTCTAGGAAATGATATCATGTGTAGGATGGATATCTGTCCTCGGTAGCTAGATATAGGGTGGAGGTATATGTCGATCATCATAGCTATACCCAGCATTCGGATGATTTTGGAGCATCCCCCTACCAACACCCTGGAATTCCAACATGTCAAAAGACTTGACATGTTTTGGCATCATAGAATTTGCATACATTTGCTTGAGAAAGTATAGTGGTAATTTCATTTTGTTGTGCACTAGAATATCAAAAACCATGTACCATATGTCCATCCAGTGATCTCTGATTAGTTGACAGATCCACCTCTCAATTGAAATATGTCGTATGCTAGTCTATGAAATGTCATTTGTCCCAGGTACTCTAAATTGTGAATATATATGCTCTTTGCTCATTTTTATATTCTTAATCTTATTGTAGATCAATCCATCAGCATATTCTTGTCATTTTATCTCTCTATAATGATGCTATAATATACAATGCATCATTGGATCTGTTGATAGTCTCCACAATGGTATGTAATGATGCCAACAAGTGCTGACACACTTCAGTCAACAGGGGTTCACTCACTATTGACACCTTCCAATACAATCTCCCTAAACATTGGCTTGAACAGGTTTTACCTTATCCAACAACACCTACGATGCAGATGCAGTCTCACCTAAGATGTTTGAGGGAGGGATGCAGGAACCACGTTTCCGCATAAAGGAAGGGGACTTGCGCATCTAATCTTAATCATCCTCAAGGCAGTTAATAGATCCAGGAGGTTCGATATATCATTTAAAATACCCATCTACCATCATTCAAAATAGCATTATGGATCATAGTAAACTTTTTTCAACCGTAACTGATCAACAAAGATATCAACATACAAGCATCCATTAAACACATAAAGACTTCACATAATTCAATCATATAGATTGCATTGTAGAAAAATCATAAATCATAGAATAGAAACATCATAGATCACGTAACATAAACATCATAGATCGCAGAACATAAACATCATAGACCAAAACATTCAGAAGCATCTCATTAGATAAGACGAAGTTACCATCAACATTCATCTCATGTTATATTCACATATCAAAATACATCACTTGGTCGAAAGCATCAGATCAAAATATTGTTATCTGCAAATCACAAAACATAAATTACTGCCCTTATCTTCGGTTCCACTTCGATTATTATTTAGATTCTACTTGTAAGACTATTTACAGGCTTTTGTTGTTACAAAAAGGTCCACATGAATTGACTCTCTAACCAACTTGGACCAAAATTACAATTAGTACGACCAAGCTAACCACTTGCTGACATCTTCCTCTTGCACGGGTTGACTTGCTTCTTGTCGACATATTTCTTCTTGTTGTGACTTACGCAATTGAACCCCTTGAGAACAGGCCCCCAACAAAAAATTGTGGGTCATCCTTGAGCGACGTCAATTGGACATCGTATGTTCGCTTAACTTGGACTTGAAGTCGTCATGTTCCTTCTTGACTTGCTTGACTGCTTCCTTGGTCTGTGTGTTGATTGTTGTGCAATCTTCCATTTCATGATTGGTCAGATGCTCTACAATATTCATTATCACTTCTGTGCAGGCCTCTTGAGTGTTTGCAAGTGCATCCATAGCCTTAAGTTACAATAGTTCGTTGAGTTCCTGGAATTCATCTAACTATGCAGCTATGCGCTGACGCCTTTCTTGCTCTTTGTTGGTTCATTGTTGTAGCGCCTTCAATTCTACTTGGCATCATTTTCATGGATTCTCCCATCTTCTCTAGCTATGCCTCTACCTCATAAAGTTGTACCTGGTTTTTGCAATTGCTCATCGTCAACCACACTCATCCAAAATTATGTAGTTTCCTTCGCCATTTCCTCGGCCATTTTCTCACAATCCTCAATATGAGATTTTATGTCCTCTATATTACTTCTACTCTCTGTGACCTGCTTAGGTGGTGTACTCAGGAGTGTGTGTGCTTGCAGCTCCTCATTATCCTTCTTTAAGTCTCTGACTATTTGGCCTAGTTGCACTATCTTTGCTTCTAAAAACATCTATGTCATGATGCTTGGAATTTCCTGGCATGAGACCGAGATGGCCCTTTCCAGTCACTCTTAGACATATAAGGCGTTTGATTTTACAATTATCTAAGCCTATTATTCCTTCTTCATGTGATTGATTTCCTATTTTGCTTGTGTGATCTTCTCCTGTGACTTGATGAGCCGATCATGCACAATCTCTTCTTGATATGTGATCCCTCAGCTTACTTCCTTCTCCAGTCATGTAATCATCTGAGTTGGTATCTCATTGACATTGAGACTGATCACGTCGAACTGTCGCATGGCTGCATCAACATCTTTTTCCTATCTCCAGTGCGCACGGTGGAATATGCACAATTTGCACCCTTTCAGCCATACTTATCTGTGCTGCTCTTTGCAGCACATCAACCAGTGGTACCTTCTCTGAAATATCATGAATTTTGGACCTAACATTTATAGGCATGAGCCTATTGATTATGATGTTATCTTTATGTTTTATTTTTATATATTGGGTCGAAGACCCCACTGCATAAGAACATGATGATTTTTTTTATATATTGGGTGCAATACAATTATTGAAGATATATATATATATATATATATATATATATATATATATATATATATATATGCTTGTTTGTGTTGGGAGTGGACCGTGAAGCACATTATTGATGAGATGTTTTGTTTTGAGTGAGAAGCTCTGGAGCACATGAGTGATTGATGATTTGTGTTGAGCAAGGAGCTCTGGAGCACATGAGTGATTGATGATTTGTGTTGAGTGAGAAGCTCTGGAACACATGAAAAGATAATTGGAAGTGTTGGGCATAATCCCTGGAGCCTTCCATGTTGGTGTTGAGCATAAGCTTTGGAGCATCGGATCCTTCACCATTGTATCCCTAGTTGTATCGTACAAGTACATCCTAGCATTACTATTGAGTGAAGAGCTCTGGAATTGCACTAAGTTTGTAACTCCTTGTTAAATTGTTGAGTATGGGCTCTCGTAAGTGCTAGGGGTTACTAAAAATAATTTAATAACTTCTAAGTGAAAACAACTCGAGAAAAATATTGATCTCATTAGACTTATTTAAGTGATTAAATGAAATTTCAAATTTCTGTATTCTCATAAAGTACTGAATAAATACAACATTATACGAGGGAAATCCAACATGCAATGATGTTTAGAGTTACCTAGCGTAGTAGACCTAACCATCTACCTACTTGACCTTAATGAAGAAGTGGCATTAAGTCTAGGGATCATGGTATATGATTCCCAAAGACAAATGTTATATTATGATGTATTTAATACATGGTATGTATAAAGAATAAATATAGTAATAATATTAATGATGAAAGAAAGAAAGAAAAGATCCATCCATTATTATTTATTATTTAAAGATAATAAATAGTCCAATACCTACAAAAGTCTAATTATGAACTAGTTGAAAATTCCTAAGTTAAACTATTAAAAATTACCCAAATAATTGAAAAGGGATAAATCAAGAAACCAAGGTTTCTTGATTAACTGTCCCTTTGACAGAAAAGTTTTTCTTTAAAGCCAAGGAAAGGCTTGGGTTTCTGATCTATAGTTTGGAGAAATTATTATTTCTTCCTGTTTTTCTCTCAAGTGAATTCTTGGAGAATAATTTCCTGCAAGGAAGAGGAGCATTGATCCAGAACTAATATACCAGTAAGGAAAACCTACCTTAGAAGGTCTAAGCTACTTGCATGTTGGAGTCCATCTTGAAGGGATACGAATTTAAACCAAGAACGGTTTCGGATCATGGTTGGGTGGAATGTGGTAGTTCCCAAGTGATTTGGCCATCAAAAATAGAGGTCAGGTCTCCCTTTGAATTGTTAATGCTGGTTATTTGAGTGTGCGGTTTCATCCATTAAAAGAGCTTCAAGTTACACATATGAAGCCCTATACTTCCTATTCCATTTTTCTATAATAAATGTTGGCTATATTAGGAAAATGATTATATTGCATTTCCTAACCCTATGTACTTATTTCTCTGTTTAAAATCTACTAGGGTTTGCATTTTTAAATAATAACCCTAGGCTATAAGTTAATTTTTAAACCAAACTTATCTAGGGTTTATTCATCAGTTTGCTTCTACAAGTTTAATTCATTTATAAGCATTATCAAGGGTTTGTATCTTAGTTTGTTTTCCTGTATAGTTTTCCTATTGAAACTGTGTTAACTTATGAACTAGGTTTTATTTCAAACCTGCTATTTATCTGTTCTTTTTGGTCCTTATACTCTACTGACATATTCCATTTGTCAGTAGAGGCATGTTTTAGAATTAAATAGACAGGTTAGAAGTAAGTGTTATATAAATAAGTTTATGTTTATAGCCTAGTTTAGTACTATCTAATTAACTAATTATAGGCTGTAATTATTCTACATTAAAATCAAAGATAAATAAACTAGTAAAGACCTTTCAAGGTCTGTATATTTAAACATAAGCTAAACTATTAAATCAACTTCCATTAAAATTAAACATCATCATAAATAACGAATAGAGTAAGTATTGTGACCATTCTTTAGTCCAAGATCAAATCTCTCTTCCTATTCAAAATCCGTAGTCCCAAATACTTAAATAAACATCATAAATCGTATGCATAAATCATTTAAATGTCCCATCAAAATCTACTCACAGCCATCACACAACAATAACCAAGTAATATTAAAACCCTTAATTTACATAGAGGTCACAGTTTCGACCCCTGTGGGAATACAAATCAAAGACACAACCTATAATACAATCCACCATATAAAGACCTACAATAATCATTAAACAACCATGCATTCATTCCATACAACGATTAAAGCCATGTAATTACATCAGTACATAAGAATCATTTTCTTTACAAACTCCATTATAATCTTTTAAAAATAGTCCAAGGTTATACAAGCAACAACCAGGATTCGAATTATGTAGGGTCATTTTATATTTATCAATGCCACGCTATACACATAACATATGTGGGCTACAACAATAATATCACTAAGTTGCGGCAAGGTCGTGAGACTTTCGTCTCTGCACCCTATGCTGTAAGCACGACCTCGACCACTTTAAAATAAATACTCTGAGTCCCCTAATCTAAAACCCCATCAACTAAGGGTTTACACCCACGGTGTATTTTTAAATCCATATTGCATATTAAAAACCAAATCATAAATCCTAAACTTCTCTCCACTGTCACATCAGCCGTGGAAGGGCGCTCATGCCATTCACGGCATGGCCCCAAGCCATATGATTTCATTATATTCCATTCATACAGCTAAAACAAATAATGGAGTAACAATACCCAGAATCCTCGTGAAGGTTGAATGCCATAAACCAATAGCACAGTATAAATTTGTAACACACAGTATAGTTTAAATAAACTTTGCAAAACGGAAAAATGCAACATATATTGTTATGCACAGTATTTCCAAAATCACAGTCAAAGTTCACACATAACCTTAAATTCTGCAAATTGAATTTTACATAGTCGTGCCAAGGGCCATGGAACCATTGCAAGCAATGGTGCTACCCAGGATTAAATCTCCAATTCGAAAAAATGAATTACATAAACATAATTTATGCAGAGATCCTATAAGAGCACTAACTTTCGCTCCATGACCAAAACACCTTACTAATAATTAAAAAACCCATGTCTGTTATACAAGCCCAAAGGAAAATCGAAACCCCACAGTATAAACCCCAACCCAACAATGAGGTGAAACTTAGTAATTCCATAAGGCCAAGAGATGACAAGTGTAGACTTGTCTCAGAGGCTTACCGTGCACTATTTGATAGCACCCACGAACCAGTCGCAAAGCTTTGAGCCATGTTTCTCCTCATCGACCATGTCACCTACAAACACTGAAACAACAATGGATGAGAAGTATGAAGGCTGAGTAAGAAAATAAACAAACCATAATGCTACTAAAACCCAACGCATACTTACCTCTTTCAACTAAGTCATCGGCTCCATTCACAGCGCAGAGCCAAGACTAGACCATCCACAAACCAAGCTAAATAACGAAATGAATCATGGAGCCAAGCCCTAAACTTGGGCTGCCCCAAACCACAAGGAGCATTAATGGCACCATCTTGGTGACCATTATCGACCCAAAACCCACAATTCCATAGTTTGGATTCATTTCATTTACGTTGGTCTCCCTCCTCATACAAGTCTTAAACCCCATCATGTAATTTGTCAAACCATATGTTATGACTCGCCACCCCAAGCTTATATTACAAGGTATTGTATATGGTATAGTGCATACAATGTATACACTATCCCAATGTTAAACCCCAAAGAATAAGTAACATATGTATTGTAAACCATAGGTTAGGTCCTTAACCATTTCTCACCATTTCCTTAAGCTTCGAGCTAAGAACCATGGCATATGAAATATGCCATGGTGGTTTTTTTTATATATAAAATCAAGGTGTGATATTTAACCAAGTGTATAACCTCCCAATAAAACCATAAAGGATATGTTAATGCTTATAATAAAATATACATGAAATATAAATACATAATGAATTATAGGCATCACATAGATAATTTATCCATGTTAAATAACTAATGAAAGTAGTAATTACCTTGCTATAAATCTGAGTCGGTAAGGAACCGTAGTAATAAACAATAGGTATATTAAGGATTGAAATGTTTAGTACTCTTTATCAAGTCTTCATCGCTAGGTAAAACTATAGGTGAAATGAAAGAGGTGCCTTAGTTCAAACAGAACTAAGTAAGCCTGCTGGACAAGTAAACACTTTACCTCTCAGACCGCCATGGGAGAACAAGTCCCGCCACTCCGCCCACTTTGTTTCCACAAACAAAGTTAAGTCAAGACTTTGTAAATAGCGAGTAAACATACGCAGAAATGAACGAAGTATATAAAAAAGTAACTAATACATATACTTCAAGGTACAACCATAAGACACAAGTATTAATCAGTATCATGAATTTGAAAGTAAAATACAGTAATAATCCTAACTGAGAGAAAGATAATAAAAGGTAAGAACAACGTATGACCAAAATAGTGGTACATTTAATGTATGTATATTCTGCAAGTTAAATAGTGTTCCGCCTAAAAAATTTTTACTAGCCTAATTAAAAAAAAATCAATTTTTGGGGACATTACAAGTGGTATCAGAAAAATAAAGTATGTTATTAAATTTGTTACTAACAAAAAAATTTCCTGTTATTTAAATTTTTTTAAATTTCAGGAATCTTTTACCCAATAGTTCAGTTTATGAATACTTAGTAAGATAACAGTCAGAAAGGAAAGATGAACACCCCCACCCAGAAGCAAAACTGGTAGTGGAGCTGCATTCTGATATTTTAAAGACTATACACAGTATTCAAGAAGAATTGTGAAGTCTCAGAGAAGACAGTTTGAACGAAAGAAAATAACAGCAAGCTATAAATGAAGCATTACTAAGAAATATGACGGGAGGAATTTCGTGGGGTAAACCTACTCAGTCCAAAAACAGATCCAAAAGAGAACCTTACCATAAATGGGATAACAGCCCAAGAGGAGAAGAAAAAGAGGAAAGTAACCCTGAAGCATCGAAAGGAGATTGTCATAGTCCTTGCAGTGATGACTCTCTTTCTCCCCGAAGAAAGAAACAAAGAAGTGATGGAAATCTTCGGGGGGCATTTAGAAAAATAAGAGCCTCGAAATATGAAGGTGAAGTAAACACTGGGGAGAAGGTTGAGGAGTGGTTGTTGGGCATGAGCGACTATTTCTAGCTCCATAATTACTCAAGTGAGATGAAGGTTTGGCTTTCCATCTATAACTTGAATGACAAGGCAGCAAGGGGGTTGAGATATTTAAAACACACCAAGAAAGATGAGCTAAGAGAAATATGCTGGGATAACTTCTGAAAACTTTTCCAAGAGAAATATATGTCAAAAATATTCTTCGACAGAAAAGTGAAAGAGTTTCATGAGCTACGTAGGGATCCATGACTATGGATGCTTTTATTAATAGATTTCTAGATTTGTTACATTATGTACCATACATCAAATAAGAAAAGGTAAATATCTAGCAGTTCTTAGGATGTCTTCCTCCCAGCTTTCGAGACAAGATTGAATTCAACATGCCTAAGACCTTGGATACCATGCTATAGAAGGCCAGACTCTGCTATTAGCATGGGCAGTTACGGCAAGAGAACGTGAACTGAAACAGAGAGAACTCTAAGAACTTTTCTGATAACTGCAAACCTGGGTTTAACCCACATCCATATAGAAAGTAGAATAATAGCTTTCAAACAAACAAGAAGTTCAATAAACACAGTACAAAGGCTTATGTACCAACTCCTAATGTAAACAAGCCAGTAGAAAGTGGAGCCAATGCTACCCTGCTACAGATAAAGTGTTGGAAATGCAGTGGACCTCATTATGCCAAATATTGTAAGAACAAGACCAATGGGGTCTTGCATAACTTACAAGAAGAACCAACTGTTGAGGACATATCTGGAACACCATGGATATATGCATCATTGGATGGCCGACAAACACATCATCAAGCTACAATGGTTGAGATATAAGGTAAGATCTTGAACAATTCTATTTCAATACTTATTGATCCTGGTGCTTGCCGAAGCTATGTTTCGCCTAAAATTGTTGATGAATGCAAACTAGGCAAAGTAAATCATGACAAGCCTTGGATGGTACAGTTAGCAACAGGTACGAAATGGAAAGTTTTAGAAATAGTTAAAGAATGTGAGGTAAACCTGAATGGTTTTCCAACAAAAGTAAACTTGAAAATCCTACCCTTAGGATCGTACGCTATACTTATCGGCATGGACTGGTTGGAACAACACCATGTCATGCTCAATTTCTTACACAAGTCAATCTTATGTACTGATTGCCAAGGGAACCAAGTAAAGGTTCAAGGAATTCAAAAGAAAGTTCATTAGAGGAAATTTCAACTCAAAATGGGCCTCCTAAAATGAACTAATAAAACAATAGTTAAAATAATAAAATAATATTTATTAATTTTGGAGGAATAAAAGAAAAAAACTACTTTTTTGTTTGTATTTTTGACATATCTCCCTGTGTTTTTACTCAAATTTCGATTGGGAGAGCTCGTTGGATGCAGAATTAAATTCTACATCCAACGAGTACCCACTCAGCATACTTTTGACAGACCCCGCCACCCCAAAAACAAGAAATGCCTGAAAAAATGGAATGATGACATCATCATTCCATTTTTTCAGGCATTTCTTGTTTTTGGGGTAGCGGGGTCTGTCAAAAGTATGCTGAGTGGGTACTCGTTGGATACGGAATTTAATTCCGCATCCAACGAGCTCTCCCAATCGAAATTTGCGTAAAAACACAGGGAGATATGTCAAAAATACAAACAAAAAAGGTATTTTTTTTATGATACCTATCCCCAAATTTATATTAAAAAAGTGTTTAAGACCTATACGGTATTTCAAATTTAAATAAATTTCATTGGCTAACACATGATGACATGGAATTTGAATAAAATTTAAAAGGCCCATTTTGGGTTGAAATTTCCTCTAATGTAAGTAAGGAAAATATCTGCCTTACAAGCAAAGAAATGCGTTGGGAAAGGCTACAAGATATTTTCAGTAAACATCTGAGACATAGAGTTGGAAAGGGAACAATGAATAGAAGACTTCCCCATTCTTGAAGAAGTCAAGGATGTTTTTCCCAAGGAAATCCCAAGATTACCTCCGAAATGAGACCTATACTTTTCTATCGAACTAACCCCAGGATCAGTTTTGGCTTCCAAATCCCCTTACCGCATGAGTGCACCTGAGTTGGTAGAACTAAAAATGCAGTTCCATGATTTAATAGAAAAGGTTATATCCAACCTAGTGTGTCTCCTTGGGGAGCACCAATACTATTCGTAAAGAAGAAAGATGGTATGATGCGAATGTGCATCGATTAGCTTCAGTTGAAAAAAATGACTATCAAGAATCGTTACCCACTCCCTAGGATCAATGACTTGTTTGATCAGGTGGGAGGAGCCATAATATTTTCAAATATTGACCTGCGATCTAGGTACCATCAGGTACGGATTCACGATGAGGATATTCATAAAACTGCCTTTCGTATGAGGTAAGAGCACTACAAGTTTGTAGTGATGTCGTTCGGGTTGACCAATGCACCTGTGAACTTTATGTGTATGATGAACAACATATTCAGTAGGTATATAGATAATTTTGTCCTTGTCTTTATAGACTATATACTAGTTTATTCCAATAATAAAGAAGAACACAAAGAACACCTTCGCATAGTACTACAAGTGTTGAGAGAACGCCAGTTTTACACTAAGTTTAGTAAATGTGATTTTTACAAACTACAAATACAGTACTTAGGTCACATTATATCTGAGATAGTGATATTTGTGGACATAGAAAATATTAAAGCCATAAAGGATTGGCCTACCCCTAATAGTGTCACTGACATTAGGTCCTTTTTGGGATTAGCCTGATATTATTGAAAGTTCATTGAGAATTTCTTGAGAATCACTTGCCCCATGACCACTTTATAGAACAAAACAAGTAAGTTCTTATGGAACTCTAAGTGTGAAGAAAGTTTTCAAAATATTAAGAAGCTTTTGAGGACCGCACCGGTGTTACGAATTGTAGATCCCGATGGGGATTTCATTGTTTGCACAGATGCAAGTAAGGAAGGACTTGGACTAGTCCTCTTGCAGAACGATCATGCGATCTGTTATGAATCATGGAAGTTAAATGAGCACGAGAAAAACTACCCTATGCACGATATTGAGTTAGCAGCCATCATCCACGCTTTGAGGATGTGGAGGCACTACCTCATGGGAAGGAATTTCCTTCTGAAGACAGACAATATGAGTCTGAAATATTTATTCGATCAATCGAATGTGAATGCAAGGCAAGCCTGGCGGTTGGCTTTCCTTAGTGAGTACTATTTCGAGCTAAATCACATTAAGGGAAAATAGAATAAGGTTGCCACTGCTTTGAGCCGATGAACTCATATGATATATGAGGTGACTTTGAGTCAAACCAATGCAAATTTGCATGAGAGGATTAGAGCGACCAACAGAGTTGACCCCTTCTATGTGGAAATCTTCAAGAAATTCCAAGAGGATAGGTTGTTTCAACAACAAAAAGAATATCGAATCCATACTGCTATGGTCCAAGGATCGATTGTGAGTTCCAGAAGGAGGGGACATTTAGTCCAGCATCCTCATGGAATTTCATCTAGCACCCTACTCAAGGAACCTAGGATATCAAAAGATGATATCTACCGTCAAGAGACACTTTTTATGGCCTAAGTTAAAGGCCAACATTGCGATGTTTATCGTGGAATGTCAGGAATGTCAGCTAGTAAAATCTGAGCATCGACATCCTTCAAGATTACAGTAGCCATTACCCATTCTGGAATGGAAGTGGGAGGTCATTAGTATGGATTTAATCATCAGTTTACCGAAAAGTAAGAAGCAAAATGATTCTATTTTTGTGGTCATCGACAAGTTGTCAAAAGTAGCACACTTCATTCCTGTGAAGTTGACTTACAAGGTAGTGAACATTGTTGATATCTTCTTGAACAAGATATTTATATGGCATGGTATACCCAAGGAAATCATCTTGGATCGAGATGTTAAGTTTACAGGAAACTTATCGGGATATTTATTCTCTAGATTAGAGACGCAGTTGAACTTTAGCACTACTTATCACCTGTAGACAGATGGGCAGACAGAAAGAGTAAACCAGGTTGTTGAGGGCATGCTTAGGATGTATGTCATGAACAACCCCACAAAGTGGGAGGATTACCTGCATCTTGCAGAGTTTTCATATAACAATGGTTAGCAGATTTCCACCAAGATGAGCCCCTTTGAGGTACTCTATGGACGGAAGTGTAGAACACTGACTACCTGGGATAGCTCAGTGGATCGACTCATGTTAGGGCCTGATTTATTGATGGACTTGGAACCGTTGGATACCAAGGTCCAGATGAACCTTAAAGAAGAAAAACACCACCAGAAAAGTTACGCAGATCGAAAAAGAAAAGATAAAGACTTTCAAATAGGAGATCATGTTTAGTTGAAAGTAAAATCCAAATGAAGCTCGCTGAGCTTGGGTAGGTGTGGTAAGATAGAACCTAGATTTTGTGGACCTTTTGAAATACTAGCCAAGAAAGGGCCAGTGGCATATGAGCTAGCGTTACCCGTGCATGTAAGATTCCATAATGTTTTCCATGCATCTTTGTTAAAGCAATATGTTTATTATACTAAACATGTAGTTGATTGGTCCTTATTATAGGTGGAACCTAAGGGGAGTTTTCCCCTAAGCCTATTCATATACTGGACAAGAGAGAGGTGCAGCTCTGGAAGCCCACCATAGTCTAGTTGAAATTGCAATGGAAGCACTTTGAGTTTGATGAGGCTACTTGGGAGAATGAATCCACCATGAGAAAGGCTTACCCCACCTTGTTCCATGATGTTATTTAGAGTCCCTAGAACACCAGGGACGGTGTTGAACTAAGAGGGGAGGGATGTAATATCCCAAATTTTGGACCTAACATTTATAGGAATGAGCCTATTGATTATGATGTTATCTTGATGTTTTATTTTTATATATTGGGTCAAAGACCCCACTGCATATGAACATGATGATTTGTTTTATATATTGGCCATAAGACAATTATTGAAGATATATATATATATGCTTCTTTGTTTGGGCATAGACCCTGAATCACATGATTGATGAGATGTTTTGTGTTGAGCGAGAAGCTCTGGAGCACATGAGTGATTGATGATTTGTGTTGAGCGAGGAGCTCTGGAGCACATGAGTGATTGATGATTTGTGTTGAGCAAGGAGATTTGGAGCACATGAGTGATTGATGATTTGTGTTGAGCAAGGAGATCTGGAGCACATGAGTGACTGATGATTTGTGTTGAGAGAGAAGCTTTGGAGGACATGAGTAGTTACCTTTGTGTTGAGACAGAATCTCTAGAACACATGAAAAGATAATTGGAAGTGTTGGGAATAAGCCCTGGAGCCTTCCATGTTGGTGTTGAGCATAAGCTCTAAAGCATCGGATCCTTGGCCATTGTATCCCTAGGTGTATCATACAAGTACATCCTAGCATTAGTGTTGAGCAAAGAGCTCTAGAATTGCACTAAGTTTGTACCTCCATATTAAAGCGTTCACTATGGGTTTTGGTAAGCACTAGGGATTAGTGAAAATAATTTAATAACTTCCGAGTGAAAGCGACTCGAGAAAAATATTGATCTCATCAGACTTATTTATAAGTTATTAAATGAAATTTTGAATTTCGGTATTCTCATCAAGTACTAAAGAACTACAATGTTATACAAGGGAAATCCAACATGCAAGGATGTTTAGAGTTGACTAGCCTAGTAGACCTAACCATCTACCTGCTTGACCTTAATTAAGAAGTGTTATTAAGTCTAGGGATCATGGTATATGATTCCCAAAGACAAATGTTATATTATAATGTATTTTATACATGGTATGTATAAAGAATAAATATAGTAATAATATTAATGATGAAAGAAAGTAAGAAAAGATCCATCCATTATTATTTATTATTTAAAGATAATAAATATCCCAATACCTACAAAAGTCTAATTAGGAACTAGTTGAAAGTTCCTAAGTTAAAGTATTAAAAATTACCCAAATTAATTGAAAAGGGTTAAATCAAGAAACCAAGGTTTCTTGATTTAACTATCCCTTTGACTGAAAATTCTATTGATAAATTCTCAAGCCAAGGAAAGGCTTGGGGTTCTGATGTATAATTTGGAGAAATTATTATTTCTTCCTGTTTTGCTCTCAAGTGAATTCTTGGAGAATAATTTTATGCAAGGAAAAGGAGCACTCATCCAAAACTGATATACCAGTTAGGAAACCCTACCTTAGGAGCTCTAAGTTGCTTTCATGTTGTAGTCTATCTTGGGCGGATTCGGATTTAAACTAGGAATGGTTCTGGGTCATGGTTGGGTGGAACGTGGTAGTTTCCAAGTGATTTGGTCGTCAAAAATAGAGGTCAAATCTGCCTTTGAATTGTTAATGTTGGTTATTTGAGTGTGTAGGTTCATCCATTAAAAGAGCTTCAAGTTGCACGTATGAATCCCTAGACTGACTATTCCATTTTTCAATAATAAATGTTGACTATGTTAGGCAAATGATTACATTGCATTTTCTAACCCTATGTACTTATTTCTCTATTTAAAATCTACTAGGGTTTGAATTTTTAAATAATAACCCTAGGTTGTAAGTTCATTTTTAAACCAGACTTATCTAGGGTTTATTCATCAGTTTTCTTCTGCAATTTTAATTCATTTATAAATATTATCAAGGGTTTGTATCTTAGTTTCCTTTCCTATATAGTTTTCCTATTGAAGTTGTGTTAACTTACGAACTAGGTTTTACTTCATACATGCTATTTATTTATTCGTTTGGGTCCTTATACTCTGCTGACATTTTCCATTTGTCAGTAGAGGCATGTTTTAGATTTAAATAGACTCAATTTAGAAGTAAGTGTTATATAAATAAGTTTATGTTTAAAACCTAGTTTAGTAATATATAATTAACTAATTATAGGCTCTAATTATTCTACATTAAAATCAAATTTAAATAAACCAGTAAATACCTTTCAAGGTCTACATATTTAAACATAAGCTAAACTATTAAATCAACTTCCATTAAAATTAAACATCATCATAAATAACGAACATAGTAAGTATCGTGACCATTCTTTGGTCCAAGATCAAATCTCTCTTCCTATTTAAAATCCACAGTCCTAAATACTTAAATAAACAACATCATAAATCGTATGCATAAATCATTTACAGGTCCCATCTAAATCTACTCACAACCATCACACAACAATAACCAAGTAATATTAAAACCCTTAATTTACACAGACGTCACAGTATCGACCCCTATGGGAATACAAATCCAAGACGCAAGATGTAATATAATCCACCATATAAACACCTACATCAATCATTAAACAACCATGCATTCATTCCAAATAACGATTAAATCCATGTAATTACAGCAATACATAAGAATTGTTTTCTTTACAAACTCCATTATAATATTTTAAAAATAGTGCAAGGTTTTTATACAAGCAATGACCAAGATTCCAATCTTGTAGGGTCGTTTTATATTTATCAAGGGCATGCTATACACATAAACTATGTAGGTGACAACAATAATATCACTACGCATTAGAGGAATTTTGGGGTCTAAAATGGGCCTCCTAAGGAAAATAATAAAATAATAGTTAAAATAATAAAATAATAGTTAAAATAATAAAATAATAGTTAAAATAATAAAATAATAGTTAAAATAATAAAATAATATTAATTAATTTTGGAGGAAGAAGAAAAAAACTACTTTTTGTGTTTGTATTTTTGACATATCTCCTTGTGTTTTTACTCAAATTTCGACCGGGAGAGCTCGTTGGATGCGGAATTTGATTCCACATCCAACGAGTACCCACACCGCATACTTTTGATGGACCCCGCTACCCCAAAAACAAGAAATACCCGGAAAAACATGATGATGATGTCATCATCACATTTTTTCAGGTATTTATTGTTTTTGGGGTAGCGGGGTATGTCAAAATTATGCAGTGTGGGTACTCGTTGGATGTGGAATCAAATTCCGCATCCAACGAGCTCTCCCGGTCGAAATTTGAGTAAAAACACAATGAGATATGTCGAAAATACGAACAAAAAAAGTAGTTTTTTTTAATGACAAATATGGCAATTCAACCATTATGGTTGACTTATTTTATTGAAATTCTATTGGTTCTTGAATTCCAACTCACAAAAACTTATTTTGGCACGTTTTCTTATAAGGCCCATTTTAGACCCCAAATTTCCTCTAATGCTATGCCAAGTTGGTGAGACTCTCGTCTCTGCACCCTACGCTGTAAGCATGGCCTTAGCCACTTTAAAAAAAAATACTCAGTCCCCTAATCTAAAACCCTGTCAACCAAGGGTTTACACCCATGGTGTATTTTTAAATCCATATTACATATTAAAAACCAAATCATAAATCCTAAACTTCTCTACGCTGTCACATCTTCCATGGAAGGGCGCTCATCCCATGCACAGCATGGCCCTGAGCCATTCATTGTCTCTATCTTCCATTCATATAGATAAAACAAATAATGGATTAGCAATACCCAGAATCATCATGAAGGCTGAATTCCATAAACCAATAATGCAGTATAAATTCGTAACACACAATAGAGTTTAAAGAACCTTTGCAAAAACACAAAACGCAACATATATTGATATGGATAGTATTTCCAAAATCACAGTCATGCCAAGGGCCATGGAACCATTGAAAGCAATGGTGCTTCCCAGGATTAAAGCCCCAATTAAAAAAAATGAATTACATAAACATAATTTATACACAGAGCCTGTAAGAGCACTAAGTTTCGCTCCATAGCCAAAATGCCTTACTAATAATTAAAAAACCCAAGTCTGTTATACAAGGATAAATGAAAATCGAAACCCCACACTTTAAAACCCAACCCAACAATGAGGTGAAACTCAGTCCTACCATAAGGCCTAGAGATGACATGTGTAGACTTGTCTCAGAGGCTTACCATGCATGATTTGGTAGCACCCACAAAACAGCCGCAAAGCTTTGAGCCATTTTGCTCCTCATCATCCTTGTCACCTGCAAACACCAAAACAACAATGGATGAGAAGTATGAAGGCTGAGTAAGAAAATAAACAAATCTATAACGGTTCTAAAACCCAACATAGACGTACCTATGTCAACTAAGTCGCCGCCTCGATTCACGGTGCAGAGCCAAGACTAGACGATCCACAGACCAAGAAAAATGACCAAATTAATCGTGGAGCAAAGCCCTAAGCTTGGGATATCCCAAACCACAAGGAGCATTAATGGCACCATCCTAGTGACCATTATCAACCCAAAACTCACAATTCCATATTTTGGATTTATTTCCTTAATGACGTTTGTCTCCCTCCTCATGCAAGTCTTAAACCTCATCATTTAATTTGTCAAACCATATGTTATAACTCGCCACCCCAAGATTATATTACAAGGTATGGTATATTGTATAGTCCATACAATGTATACGCTATCCCAAAGTTAAACCCCAAAGCATAAGTAACATATGTATCGTAAACCATAGGTTAGGTCCTTAACCATTGCTTATCATTTCGTTAAGCTTCGAGCTAAGAAGCATGTCATATGAAATATGCCATGGTGTTTTTTGTTATATATAAAATCAAGGTCTGATATTTAACCAAGTGTATAACCTGCCAATAAAAACATAAAGGATATGTTAATGCTTATAATAAAATAAACATGAAATGTAAATACATAAGGAAGTATAGGCATCACATAAATAATTTATTGATGTTAAATAAATAATAAAAGTAGTAATTACCTTCCTATAAATCTAAGTCTATAAGGAACCGTAGTAATAAACAGTAGGTATATTAAGAATAGAAATGTTCAGTGCTCCTTATTAAGTATTCGTCATTAGGTAAACCTGCAGGTGAAATGAAAGAGGTGCCTTAGTTCAAACAGAACTAAGTAAGCCTACTAGACAAGTAAACACTTTACCTCTCAAACCGTCATGGGATAATGAGTCCCGCCACTCCTCCCACTTTGTTTCCACAAAAAAAATTAAATTCAGGACTTTGTAAATAGAAAGTAAACATACGCATAAATGAACGAAGTATATAAACAAGGAACTAACACATATACATCAAACTACAACTATAAGACACAAGTAGTAATCAGCGTCATGAATTCTAAAGTAAAATACAGTAATAATCCTAACTGGGAGAAAGATAATAAAAGGTAAGAACAAATTACAACCAAAATAGTGGTATGTTTAATGTACATATATTCTGCAAGTTAAATAATGTTCTGCCTAGGTAGTTTTTACTAGCCTAATAAAAAAAAAAATATTTTCAATTTTGGGGACATTACATTCTCCAATATATCATTCGTTAGGGATTGCAAAAATCCATTAACCTAGTGTAAATACTCAATCGAATTTTTTTTAGCTGTGCTTGGCTCTCAAAAGTCATGGTAGTGATTGCAGCTAGTATGCGACTGGATTAGTAGCCTTCCATCTGGGTGCATTGCTTCCTTCTTCTTGTTCAAACCTTATTTTTACCTTCTTTCAATTGTTGTTCTATCTCAGAATAGGTCAGAGTCTTGGACGACTCTTCCTCTAATTCCTTGTTGGACTCCTTCGTTTTATCCTAATCAACTGGCATGTCAGTTGGTGGACTCCTTCGTTTTATCCAAATCGCAAAACATAAATTACTGTCCTTATATTTGGTTCCACTTCAATTATTATTTAGATTCTACTTGTAACACTATTTAAAGGCTTTTGTTGTTACAAAAAGTTCCACATGGATTGACTCTCTAACTAACTTGGACCAAAATTACAATTAGTGTGACTAAGCCAACCACTTTTGGACATCTTCCTCTTGCACGAGTCGACTTGCTTCTTGTCGACATATTTCTTCTTGTTGAGACTTACGCAATTGAACCCCTTGCAAATAGGCCCCAAACAAAAACTTGTGGGTCATCCTTGAGCAATGTAAATTGGACATCATATGTTCACTTAACTTAGCCTTCAAGTCATCATGTTCCTTCTTGACTTGCTTGACTGCTTCCTCGGTATGTGTGTTGAGTGTTGCGCAATCTTCCATGTCGTGATTGATTGGATGCTCTGCAATATTCATTGTCACTTGTGTGTGGGCCTCTTGAGTGTTTGCAATTGCACCCATAGCCTTAAGTTATAATAGTTCATGGAGTTCCTGGAATTCATCTATCTGTGCAGTTCTACACTAATTCCTTTCTCGCTCTTTGTTGGTTCGTTGTTGTACCGCCTTCAATTCTACTACCTTGCTAACCTGCAAAACTAGGGGCATCGTTTTCATGGATTCTTGCATCTTCTCTAGCTGTGCCTCTGCCTCATGAAGTTGCACCTAGTTTTTGCAATTGCTCATCCTCAACCACACTCATCCAAAATTATGTAGTTTCCTTCGCCATTTCCTTGGCCATTTTCTCACAATCCTCAATATGAGATGTTGTGTCCTCTATATTACTTCTACTCTTCATGACCTGCTCAGGTGGTGTACTCTGGATTGTGTGTGCTTGCAACTCCTTGTTATCATTCTTTAAGTCTGTGAATATTTGGCCTAGTCGCACTATCTTTGCTTTTGAAAACATCTATGTCATGATGCCTAGAATTTCCTAGCATGCGACCTAGATGGCCCTTTCTAGTCACTCTTGTACATCTAAGGCCTTTGATTTTACAATTATCTCAGCCTATTATTCCTTCTTCATGCGCTTGTTTTCCTCTTTCACTTGTGTGATCTTCTCCTATGACTTGATGAGCCAATCATGCACAATATCTTCTTGATCTGTGATCCCTCAGCTTGCTTCCTTCTCTAGTCATGTAATCATCTGAGTTGGTATCTCATTGACGTTGAGACTGATCACGTCGAACTGTCGCATGGCTGCGTCAACATCTTTGCTTCCTGTCTCCAGTGCACATGGTGGAATATGCACAATTCGTACCCTTTCACCCATACTTATCTGTGCTTCTCTTGGAAGCACATCAACCAGTGGTACCTTCTCTATAATATCATGAATTTTGGACCTAACATTTATAGGCTTGAGCCTATTGATCATGATGTTATCTTGATGTTTTATTTTTATATATTGGGTCGAAGACCCCACTGCATATGAACATGATGATTTGTTTTATATATTGGGAATAAGCCAATTATTGAAGATATATATATGTGTGTGTTTGTGTTGGGAATGGACCCTGAAGCACATGATTGATGAGATGTTTTGTTTTGAGGGAGAAGCTCTGGAGCACATGAGTGATTGATCATTTGTGTTGAGCAAGGAGCTCTAGAGCACATGAGTGATTGATGATTTGTGTTGAGCAAGAAGCTATAGAACCCATGAAAAGATAATTGGAAGTGTTGGGCATAATCCCTGGAGCCTTCCATGTTGGGGTTGAGCATAAGCTTTGGACCATCAGATCCTTGGCCATTGTATCCCTAGGTGTGTTGTACAAGTACATCCTAACATTACTATTCAGTGAAGATCTCTGGAATTGCACTAAGTTTGTAACTCCCTTTTAAATCATTGAGTATGGGCTCTCGTAAGTGCTAGGGGTTACTAAAAAGAATTGAATAACTTCTGAGTGAAAACGACTCGAGAAAAATATTGATCTCATCAAATTTATTTAAGTGATTAAATGAAATTTCAAATTTCTGTATTGTCATCAAGTACTGAAGAAATACCACGTTATATGAGGGAAATCCAACATGCAAGGATGTTTAGAGTTACCTAGCCTAGTAGACCTAACCATCTACCTACTTGACCTTAATGAAGAAGTGACATTAAGTCTAGGGATCATGGTATATGATTCCCAAAGACAAATGTTATATTATGATGTATTTAATACATGGTATGTATAAAGAATAAATATAGTAATAGTATTAATAATATTAATGATGAAAGAAAGAAAGAAAAGATCGATACATTATTATTTATTATTTAAAGATATTAAATAGTCCAATACTTACAAAAGTTTGATTATGAACTAGTTGAAAATTCCTAAGTTAAAGTATTAAAAATTACCCAAATTAATTGAAAAGGGTTAAATCAAGAAACCAAGGCTTCTTGATTTAACTATCCCTTTGACTGAAAAATTTTTCTTTAAAGTCTCAAGCCAAGGAAAGGCTTGGATTTCTGATCTATATTTTGGAGAAATTATTATTTCTGCGTGTTTTGCTCTCAAGTGAATTCTTGGAGAATAATTTCCTGCAATGAAGAGGAGCATTGATCCAGAACTGATATACCAGTAGGAAAACCTACCTTAGGAGGTCTAAGCTACTTGCATGTTGGATTCCATCTTGGATGGATACGAATTTAAACCAGGAGTGGTTTCAAGTCATGGTTGGGTGAAATTGCAATGGAAGCACTTTGAGGTTGATGCGGCTACTTGGGAGAATGAAGCCACCATGAGAAAGGCTTACCCCACCTTGTTCCATGATGTTATTTACCATCCCTAGAACACCAGGGACAGTGTTGTACTAAGAGGGGAGGGATGTAATCTCCCAAAATTTGGACCTAACATTTATAGGCATGAGCCTATTGATTATGATGTTATCTTAATGCTTTATTTTTATATATTTGGTTGAAGACCCCACTGCATATGAACATGATGATTTGTTTTATATATTGGGTGTAAGCCAATTATTGATGATGATATATATATATATTCTTGTTTTTGTTGGGCGTGGACCCTGAATCACATGATTGATGAGATGTTTTGTGTTGAGCGAGAATATCTGGAGCACATGAGTGATTGATGATTTGTGTTGAGCAAGGAGATCTAGAGCACATGAGTGACTGATGATTTGTGTTGAAAGAGAAGCTCTGGAGCACATGAGTACTTACCTTTCTGTTGAGAGAGAAGCTCTAGAACACATGAAAAGATAATTGGAAGTGTTGGGAATAAGCCCTGGAGCCTTCCATGTTGGTGTTGAGCATAAGCTCTAGAGCATCGGATCCTTGGCCATTGTATCCCTAGGTGTATCATACAAGTACATCCTAACATTAGTGTTGAGCGAAGAGCTCTGGAATTGCGCTAAGTTTGTATCTCCCTATTAAAGCGTTGACTATGGGTTTTGGTAAACACTAGGGTTTACTGAAAATAATTTAATAACTTCCGAGTGAAAACGACTCGAGAAAAATATTGATCTCATCAGACTTATTTATAAGTTATTAAATGAAATTTTGAATTATGGTATTCTCATCAAGTACTGAAGAACTACGACATTATACAAGGGAAATCCAACATGCAAGGATGGTTAGAGTTGCCTAGCCTAGTAGACCTAACCATCTACCTACTTGACCTTAATGAAGAAGTGTTATTAAGTCTAGGGATCATGGTAAATGATGCCCAAAGACAAATGTTATATTATAATGTATTTTATACATGGTATGTATAAAGAATAAATATAGTAATAATATTAATGATGAAATAAAGAAAGAAAAGATCCATCCATTATTATTTATTATTTAAAAATAATAAATAGCCCAATACCTACAAAAGTCTAATTAGGAACTATTTGAAAGTTCCTAAGTTAAAGTATTAAAAATTACCCAAATTAATTGAAAAGGTTTAAATCAAGAAACCAAGGTTTCTTGATTTAACTGTCCCTTTGACTGAAAATTCTATCGATAAAGTCTCAAGCCAAGGAAAGGCTTGGGGGTCTGATGTATATTTTGGAGAAATTATTATTTCTTCATATTTTGCTCTCAAGTGAATTCTTCGAGAATAATTTCCTGCAAGGAAAAGGAGCACTCATCTAGAACTGATATACGAGTTAGGAAACCCTACCTTAGGAGCTCTAAGTTGCTTGGATGTTGCAGTCCAGTTTGGGGGGATTCCGATTTAAACTAGGAATGGTTCCAGGTCATGGTTGGGTGGAACGTGGTAGTTTCCAAGTGATTTGGTCATCAAAAATAGAGGTCAAATCTGCCTTTGAATTGTTAATTCTAGTTATTTGAGTGTGTAGGTTCATCCATTAAAAGAGCTTCAAGATACACGTATGAAGCCCTAGACTGCCTATTCCATTTTTTCATAATAAATGCTGGTTGTGTTAGGAAAATGATTACATTGCATTTCCTAACCCTATATACTTATTTCTCTGTTTAAAATCTGCTAGGGTTTTCATTTTCAAATAATAACCCTAGGGTGTAAGTTAATTTTTAAACCAGACTTATCTAGGACTTATTCATCAGTTTTCTTCTGCAAGTTTAATTCATTTATAAATATTATCAAGTGTTTGTATCTTAGTTTCCTTTCCTATATAGTTTTCCTATTGAAACTGTGTTAACTTACGAACTAGGTTTTATTTCATACCTTCTATTTATTTGTTCGTTTGGGTCCTTATACTCTACTAACATATTCCATTTCTCAGTAGAGGCATGTTTTATATTTAAATAGACTCAGTTTAGAAGTAAGTGTTATATAAATAATTTTATGTTTAAAACCTAGGTTAGTACTATATAATTAACTAATTATAGGTTGTAATTATTCTACATTAAAATCAAATATAAATAAACCAGTAAATAACTTTCAAGGTCTGCATATTTAAACATAAGCTAAACTATTAAATCAACTTCCATTAAAATTAAACATCATCGTAAATAACGAACAGAGTAAGTATCATGACCATTCTTTGGTCCAAGATCAAATCTCTCTTCCTATTTAAAATCCACAGTCCTAAATACTTAAATAAACAACATCATAAATCATATGCATAAATCATTTAAATGTCCCAGCTAAATCTACTCATAACCATCACACAACAATAACCAAGTAATATTAAAACCCTTAATTTACACAGAGGTCGCAATATCGACCCCTATGGGAATACAAATCCAAGACGCAAGCTGTAATACAATCCACCATATAAACACCTACATTAATCATTAAAAAACCATGCATTCATTCCATATAATGATTAAATCCATGTAATTACAACAATACATAAGAATTGTTTTCTTTACAAACTCCATTAAAATATTTTAAAAAGAGTCCAAGGTTTTTATACAAGCAATGACCAAGCTTTGAATCCTGTAGGGTCGTTTTATATTTATCAAGGCCACACTATACACATAACGTATGTAGGCAACAATAATAATATCACTACGCTACGCCAAGGTCGTGAGACTCTTGTCTCTGCACCCTACGCTGTAAGCACGGCCTCGGCCACTTTAAAAAAAATACTCAGTCCCCTAATTTAAAACCCTATCAACCAAGGGTTTACACCCATGGTGTATTTTTAAATCCATATTACATATTAAAAACCAAATCATAAATCCTAAACCTCTCTACGCTGTCGCATCTTCCATAGAAGGGCGCTCATGCCATGCACGACATGGCCCCAAGACATTCATTGTCTCTATCTTCCATTCATATAGCTAAAACAAATAATGGATTAACAATACTCAAACTCATCATGAAGGCTGAATTCCATAAAACAATAGTACAGTATAAATTCTTAACACGCAGTAGAGTTTAAATAAACTTTACAAAAACACAAAACGCAACATATATTGATATGCATAGTATTTCCAAAATCACAATCAAATATCACACAAAACATTAAAGTCTGCAAATCGAATTTTACACAGTCATGCCAAGGGCCATGGAACCATTGCAAGCAGTGGTGCTTCCTAGGCTTAAATCCCCAATTAGAAAAAATGAATTACATAAACATAACTTATACACATAGCCTGTAAGGGCACTAAGTTTCGGTCCATAGCCAAAATTCCTTACTAATAATTAAAAAACCCAACTCTGTTATACAACGCCGAATGAAAATCGAAACCCCACAATATAAACCCCAACCCAACAACGAGGTGAAACTCAGTCCTTCCATAAGGCCAAGAGATGACAAGTGCATAATTGTCTCAGAGGCTTACCATGCATGATTTGGTAGCACCCATGAAATAGCTGCAAAGCTTTGAGCCATTTTTCTCCTCATCAACCTTGTCACCTGCAAACACCGAAACAACAATGGATGAGAAGTATGAAAGTTGAGTAAGAAAATAAACAAAAATATAACGGTGCTAAAACCCAATGTAGACGTACCTATGTCAACTAAGTCGTCGCCTCCATTCATAGTGCAGAGCCAAGACTAGACCATCCACAAACCAAGCAAAATGACCAAATGAATCGTCGATCGAAGCCCTAAGCTTGGGCTATCCTAAACCCCAAGGAGCATTAATGGCACTATCCTAGTGACCATTATTGACCCAAAACCCACAATTCCATAGTTTGGATTCATTTCATTAACAACGTTTGTCTCCCTCCTCATGCAAGTCTTAAACCTCATCATTTAATAAAATAAACATGAAATATAAATACATAATGAAGTATAGGCATCACATAGATAATTTATCTATGTTAAATAAATGATAAAAGTAGTAGTTACCTTCCTATAAATCTAAGTCTATAAGGACCCGTAGTAATAAACAGTAGGTATATTAAGAATAGAAATGTTCAATGCTCTTTATTAAGTCTTCGTTGCTAGGTAAACCTACAGGTAAAATGAAGGAGGTGCCTTAGTTCAAACAGAACTAAATAAGCCTGCTGGACAAGTAAACACTTTACCTCTTAGACTGGCATGGGAGAATGAGTCCCGCCACTCCTCCCACTTTGTTTCCACAAAAAAATTTAAAGTTAGGACTTTGTAAATAGCAAGTAAACATATGTATAAATGAACGAAGTATATAAACAAGTAACTAACACATATACATCAAAGTACAACTATAAGACACAAGTAGTAATCGGCGTCATGAATTCTAAAGTAAAATACAGTAATAATCCTAACTGAGAGAAAGATAATAAAAGGTGAGAACAAATTACAACCAAAATAGTGGCACATTTAATGAACGTATATTCCGCAATTTAAATAATGTTCCGCCTAGGTAGTTTTTACTAGCCTAATGAAAAAATATTATTTTCAATTTTGGGGACATTACATTCTCCAATATATCATTCATTAGGGAATGCAAAAATACATTAACCTAGCGTAAATACTCAATCGAATTTTGTTTTAGTTGTGCTTGGCTCTCAATAGTCATGGTAGTGATTGCAGCTAGTATGCGATTGGCTTAGTATTCTTCCATATGGGTGCACTGCTTCCTTATCCTTGTTCAAACCTTCTTTTTACCTTCTTTCAATTGTCTTTCTATCTTAGAATCGGTTAGATTCTTGGATGAATCTTCCTCTAATTCCTTGTTGGACTCCTTCATTTTATCCTAATCAACTGGCATGTCAACTGGTGGACCCACTTTCGTGTCTAACAACTCGTCTATGCTAACAAAAACTTTCCATTTTGCGGGCCATTCATTGATAATGGCCTTCAGTTTTGCATCTGTAAGATTGTGTAATGTGGTGATCCATTTCTTATCATTGTCATGTCATGTTTGGATATGGATTGCATGTGGCCCCATGGTGAATCACTCTATTTGTTTGTACTGCATTGCCACCTCCCCAGTGAGACACAGAACCTTTCCTAATGAATCTCGAAGCCCATCCCAATACAAATAAAAATGGATGGCACATTCAACCTGTCATTCCTTAATGTCAAGCCACCATTGATTTTGATAGCGTGCACCCCTACATGTTTTGGTTACTTCCATGTCCATCCCTTGGTAAAACTTGAGTTCCATCAAACCCACAAGTGAGATTAAGATCAACAACCATGAATACATAAATGGCCTTTTTCCCTCCTATGCCAACATGGAGTCCTCTGTTAGTTCGTTTAGTAAAAATAGGGACCAGTTCATTTAAACTCCCTTTGTGCACATCTCCATGCATGAAATCACCCTTGACATACATTGGTTTGGTTTGTTCTTTCGCACCATCTTCATAGCCAAGAGCTTGGTTGCGACTCAGACGGCCTTGTCGTTGATGGTCTTGATAGCATAAGCCTGCTTGTCCCTAACAACATCATATTTATTTTTTCAGCTTCGTGGCTAACTGCTTGTCATTATCTTTGTCATTTAAATAATGCGACAAATCCACCCATGCCATTGGTAGTCCAGTGATTTGAGGAATTAGGTCAATTGTAACTGGTACCTTTTCATCTAACCAAAGATATCCTCCATGGAATCTTTGGAATATCTTCCTTACAAATATATTTTCTTCTATGGAATGACCAAAATGTGGCATGTGGGTGATGCCAAATAGCCTCGACCACTGCAACCCCATAGCCCACTACTGTGGTACTCTAAACTGGACTTCTATCATCATGTGCCTACTTTTCATAGGGTTTTACTTTGCATTCTAGATATGCCAGAACATTGTGGTCTCTATAGGTAAACTTCATCAAATGCAAGGAAATATTCATGGTGACATGCACCCCTTTCGATGTTGCAAGAATCTAGATGGGATAACGCCGGTTCTTTGAAATATTAACTAGTGGTGTGCATGCCTATCATGGTGGTACATATCCAACAATATCGTCAAGGGTCACCACCTTCCATGTTGTGGAGTCCTTTCCACCTATCATCAATGGACCAGCCTCTTCCTCATCTTCTGCAACCCTAGTGGCACTGCTTTTGGACCTAATATTTCATGTTGGAGACTTTGGATTGTTTGTGCCACTTTTCTTTTTCATAATTATGGGTAAAATGTCCGAGAGTCCTGCACTCTGCTTCACAATGGTCACACTCACTATCAACGAATCCTATGTGCTACCTCTCGAAATGGCTTGGGCCATTGTTGTTAATCTATCGACCTCTCACTCTTCACTATTCTTTATTAATGGCCTTCTCTCTCAATTTTATGCTCAATGATCACAATGGTTCATCCGATGACCTTCCTGTCGATTCTTATAGACTTGGGAGCACTTTGTTGAATGGTTTTAATCATCATACCCGAATTCATCATCGATCGAACAAATCTTCTGCTAATTCTACAAATACAATGTTCCAATTCCTCATAAATGTGCGTCTCATCCACTTATTTCGTCTCTTGTATGGTTTAAATGCTTCATTTATTTTTTGATTTGACCCTATCGCACCTAGTCAGGTATTTCCAAGCTCCCTTCTTACGGCTGGACATGGTGTTTCCCTTGTTGACTCCTTTTTAATGCACTTTCCTACTGCTTGTGACTTATTTCCCCCCTTTCAATTTGTTTTCTCTACGCAGCGTCTCAGTCACGGTGTCACACCTAGATTTTTATTCGGCTTCCATTCACTAATTTTGTTAGAAATGTCCCATCTAACTATTGTAACTACATTGCACCTCTGTCAATGATGAAATGAATTACATAAGGTCCTAACCAATGCATTTGTAACTTACCCAGATGTTTTGTGAACTTGTTGTCATAGAGTAGCACCATATCTCCTCGGTGTAATTACTTCGCTTTCACATGGAGGTCGTACCATGCCTTATGTCGATCCTTTTCAACTTGATATTGAAATTAGGCGATGAAACAATCTTCCTCCAATTGCACCAATTGTGTCAAGAATTCTTCAAGCTCTCCTTCATCACTCATGCCTCTCATTGTTGTTATGCATGGGTTGGGAACAATGTATGTCATTGGCATCACCGCCTCTTGGCCATAGACGAGATTGAATGGCGTTCACCCCATCAATTTCTTGCATGTAGTCCTATAATCCCACAAAATTATAGGTATTTTCAAATCCAATTCATCCCGATCTGCATTACATACCTTTGTTAGCGCATGCTCTAGTACTTTATTGAATGCCTCGACTACACCATTCACTTGCGGGTGATATGGGGTACTTTTCTTATGTTATATCTAGAATTTGTCCATCATCATGCTTATCATCCAATTGACGAAATTACTCCCTTGGTCTCTTATAATTATCTTCGAGAAGCCAAATCGAGTAACCACATTATCAAATAATAACCTAGATGTTGTTGCAGTTGTACAATCTTTCACCACTGCACTTTCGCCCATCATGTCAAATAATCTATCATGGTGATGATATATCATGTTCCGATCCTTTTCCATGGAGGATTTATGGGTCCTAAAAATTCCATGACCCATTTATCGAATAGATGCAACATTATTTGATGTACCAGTGACGTCTCATCTCATCGAGATGGATTCCTAGTCCTCTGAAAGAGTCACAAATTTTAGTATAGTATGCAACATCATTATGCATCGTCAGACATGATAACCCAGCTCGAAGTATCTTCTTAGCAGTTGTGCATCCTCCATAATTTCCTCCTACGAATTCATCGTGTGCCTCAACCAATATTCTCTCCTACTCATGCGGTAGGACATATCGGCATAAAATATCATCCGGCCCCATCTTGTAGACCTGATCCACAATTAATTGAAAATACAAAGCTCGGATGGCTAGTTTCTTATTCTCTCTCATCATGTAATCCTATAGTGCTTTGTCGGTCATCACAAAATGAATAATTTGTTCATAATGGTCTTCCACCATTCCTATCTTAGACAATTGCGCATCTCATAATCCTTCTTCAATGCAACTTAGCTCCATGCCTGATTCTATCCTTGACAAGTGATCAGGTCTTGCATTCAATCGACCTAGCTTCACAATTATCTTGAAATCAAATTCTTGAAATAGTAATAGCCATTGACAAAATTTTCCCCCAAACACGGGCTTGTTGATAAGGTACTTTATCGTTGAATGATCTGTGAACATTTTAAAATGTCCTCCAAGTAGATATTGAGGGAATTTTTGCAGCAAATACGCCATTTCCAATCCTTCTCTCTCTGTTGTTGTGTAATTCTACTCCACAGTAGACAGCTTTCGACTAGAGAATGCGATTAGGTGATCAATCACTCCTTCTCTTGGTTGTGCCAAAATAACTCCAAGTGTGACTGATTAAGCATCGACATGGAAATGAAACTCCTTTGTCCAATCGATAAAGACCAATATCGGTGCCATGATGATATTTTCATTTAGAATATCAAGAACCTGTCGACACTCATCACTCCATTCAAACTTCACATCCTTTTACATCAATTTCTCCATAGGTGGTGTGATTGTTTCCTATCCTTGTATGAAATTTCGATAATATCTTGTGTGACCCAATGTTTCCTTGAGTTGTTTCACTGTCGTTGGTGTGAGTAAGTCGACTATTACCACGATCTTTCCCAGATCGACCAACATACCTTCTTTATAGACAATATGGCCTAAACAAATCCAAAACGAAGCACAAAATATGCACTTCTTCAAATTTAGCGAGATATGATGTTGTTGACATGTTTCCAACATCAATCGTAGGTTTGTCATGTGGTCTTTTACCAATACATAAATGGCCCAGTCATCCATATAGACCGCTAGAAACATATGAATGAAGTCCTTAAATGCAGTGACAACTATCCTTGAGAAAATCGTAAGTGCATTCTTTAGTCCAAATGGCATCACTGTATACTGGAAACATCCCCACTCCGTGAAGAAAGTGGTTTTATGCCTATATTCCTTCATAATACTTATATGGTGGTAGCCTGAGAATCCATCTATGAACGAATATATTTATTTCCCTCAGACACCTTCCAATATTTTGTCAGTGAATGGTGTCAGGAATGGATTATCAATAATCACATCATTCAACTTCCTTATATCGACACAGATCCTGATTTCCCTTGTTTTGTTATCTTGAATGACCATTTGATTGATCCACTCTGATTCTTCAACTAGTTCAATAATTCCAGCATCCATCGTGTGCTCAAGTTCAACTTTGACTCATTCCTTATACCACGGGTTCAGCCTATAAGGTCGTTGCTTCACTGGTTTCACATCTAGCTTCAAGGGAATTTTCATTTCACCCAACTCACCTGAAATTCCTTTCATCTTAGCAAAAAATTTCGGAAACAAATCCTGGAATTAGTTGAGTATATCAATGATATTCACCATTGTTGCTTCATCCCAATAATCCCCAACATTATTAAATTATGGGTTCTCCGTCATCCCAATATTGACCTTTCGTACCTCCAATGGTTGTTAAACTCTATCGGATGGTATTTCAGGTGCTACGATATCCAAACTTCCTTATGATTTTGGGATATTTATAGCTCTTGGATCATCCTCATCATCAACGATCGAATCATTATTTGCAAATTTAAATGTATGAATGAAACTAATAGTCAAGTCTTCCCATATAGTAATCTCCCTTCATAATTCATCAAAAACATACCATATTCTTGGTATTTTGTCCAATGGATGGACAAAGGCATGTACCGATTCATCCTTCAGCCTCGACACCTAGGTGGTTTGACATGCAATTAGATTCTCATGTGGATCATTCCTTCCATCATACTTATTCCTTGGTGGTGATCTATTTCTCCAAATCAAACTTCCACCAGTCTATGAAATATCAAGCATCCGTTAATCGAGCTCTTATGGGTATCCCACCATCTCATCGACGTGGCCTTCAATGCTTCCTCTAGCGACAATATTCATTAGGGAGATGACACTTTCTCTTCGAATTCATAAATAAAAATAGCCAACTTGGGAAGTCCTTCATACGTTGGTAGTTCAATGACTTCTGTGACGACCCATCACAGTGACTGAGTGACTCTTCCACATTTTTTAATTGATACCTTGTGTAATCAAGTATGTCAATTCTCGAGTGCATCATCGGAGTCGGATGATGCAGAGCTAGTACTTCACCAGTCTAGCTCTCCACCTGTAGTGGGACTGGTATAGTCTTCATAAATATTGTAAGCATGATCCCATCCTCTCCCAGCTTCTTTTTTCACTGGTTTGACATATCTCCAGCCTTCCATGGGATCTAACGAAGTAGTGATATGCATGTCATGATTCTGAAATGCCATTACTCATTTCTTGAAGTTAATGATTTCCAAGTTGTCACTTACCCAGCCAATCCCTAGAAATGCAGGATAGGAGCTAATTTTGTCGACTATCTCAATAACATTGAAATCATAAAATCTCTTTAATCCCTCGACTTCAACGAAAATATCAGATACTCTTCCGATTGGAAACACCTTGGACTAGTTCACTAGTCATAACTGTACCAGGGACCAAACCAACTGTGGTTTCCCCATTCTCTCCTAGGTTTTCTTCATTAATATATTGACATCGGATCCTAGATCCAAAACGACTGAATCCACATCAAAGTCACTAATATGGAAATTCATTCGCATCTGATTCCTCGTTTTCTTCTTATGCAATGAATTCAATGCATGATCATGTCATCCTCTCTCTTGTCAACCAAACAATCTCATTATTTCTGCTAATGTGTCAAGGTCTTTTGCTAGTGACAAACAACTTGATAGAAAATTTTGCAACATACTAACCTTTCATGATGACCCTGGTATGGATTTTGTCTCGAATGTAGGTGGAATCTCATACATAGGAAACTTACCATTGTTTCTTTTTATGATGTCCCTTGCATCAAAGAAGGTTTCCTTCTTAGTGTCAACATTGAATTGCACATTATTCTAGTATGTTGGTCGAATATTCAATAACAATCCATCATCTCCTGTCATTTATCCTCCTTGGTTAATCACTTTGACATCGGGTGGTTGATTTCAAGGTTCCGCTGATATTTTTCCTACAGTTGGTTCTTGATTCTGATTTTGAGGATGGTTCACATTATGGTTCATATTTTGGTTCACATTCTGATTTTGGTTCTTATTCTGGTTCTGGATCTGTGGTGGTGGAACATTCTTTTCCTGCCACTTCACAATCAACTACAAACAATATTCGATCATATGTTATGTGGTTCTGCAATAGGTACAATGACACTATAGATTCAGAAATTCCCTTTGGTAATGCCCCAATACTCCGCAATTATAGCATTACACCAG
Source organism: Pseudotsuga menziesii (assembly GCA_001517045.1). Taxonomy (NCBI): domain Eukaryota; kingdom Viridiplantae; phylum Streptophyta; class Pinopsida; order Pinales; family Pinaceae; genus Pseudotsuga; species Pseudotsuga menziesii. The sequence goes on from LPNX010694806.1 coordinate 318,387, forward strand.
TCCTCGACCTCGTCCCATGCCTCGCCCTCCACCAAAGAGTCCATTTCATCCCGCTAGAAATCCTTTGTGAAATCCTCCTTGTGGTTGGTACTGTATTTTATCAAATTGTTGTGGCACGTTGGGATGCAATGGAGTGTACTGAGGTTGAGTATATTGTGGTTTTTGTTGCATATTGTTGTACTACAACTATTGAGGAAAAAAACGTTCTTGATGCAAAACAAACTGCGGTTGTTGCGGTTGTTGCAGAACATACTGTGGTTTCGGTTGAACAAATTGTGGTTGTGACAACAGTCTCTCTGTCGGCCACTTCTCTTCTCCTTTCATAAAATACGTATCCATGGTTCTCACTTGGATCAAGTCATATGCTCTACAGTCCTTTTCCTCATGGCCAACAGAGTGACAAAAATTACAGAACAAATTTGCAGGTTTTGATACTACCTTTTGGAGATATACACATTCCTCATGCTGATGTCCTCTAGTTTGGTAGATCGGACACCATGGAAATCCTCCTTGACTTAGTTGATTTGGGGCTCCTTCCTACAAGTACTCGCAAAAGTCCAAAAATTAATCATTATAATGCCCTTTTGTTTGACATCAAGTGCACCAAACTTGTTCGCGGACGTCAGTTCCCTTCTTAATATCCTACCATTTCATAGTGAGGTTGGCTAGTTGAAACTGGATCTGATAATACCCCTGAATTAATAATTGTTACTAATTCTACTGGAAAAATGCTTTATTTATTATTTTATTATTTTTGACAGAAAAGTAAAAAATAAAACATTTTGTATTAAAAAAAAATATTTAATAAAATATGTTGAAGGGGGACAAAAGTCGATATAGTTGTTCAAGAGTGTTTTCTAACCCGCAAGAGGAAAAAGACAAGTGGAAGAAACCACTGAGTGAGAACTCAATATGCAAGAGGCATCATCCCCAAAAATCAAGTCACAACTCCTAGTTCAGTACTAAAGAGCAGGAGGCTCATAAATGACAAAGTCCTAGGAAAAATACTATATATTAGTATGTCCATGAGCAGCAGGAGGATAGAATTAGACAAGGATTAACATATATGAATTACAACAGATGGCGCATTGAAGGATTTTGTTGTTGTAGTTCAGTGAATAGGCTAGGATGTTCTAGAGCAAGTAATTTGGCTTATCTAGGAGTTGGCTAGGAGGAACAACTTCTCCACTTTTTTTTTCCCAGTGTTGGTGCCAGGTTTATATTTCCTGTTTTTAAATGTTGTAGAATACATTTGAATCCTAGATATCAATTATATTAAAGTAGATTCTAATTGTTTTCAATTAGCTTACTTATGTTATACTTGTATACTGTACCTAATGGTTTGAAAGAATCTATTCCTAATCAGAATACTATATTCCTACATTTAATTGTATATTCGTTGTTGTATCAGTTTTCTTTCCCTAAATTTCTTCTTAGTTTGCATTTACGATTCCAAATAATTATGAATCTCTAATATTTTGAGGGGTCAGTTAAATTTTTATCAGTTTCACTCCACTATTTGGTTTCATAAAAATTATAAGTATATGCGGATAAAAAACTATACAAATCGTGTACAGATAGAAGTATTCTAGGATATAACCCCTGTTATAGAATAGATTTTCATTACTATGTGCATATAAATAGGATCCATCTACAAAATATTCATCCTAGTTCTTACATGATAGATCAGTATTAGATTATAATCTATCATCATCATACAACTCTGTAGTATTTCGTATATGTATCCATAATACATTTACATAATATAAATATGTGGTAGTTGATAATTACAGATAGAACCCTTCTAAATAATAATAACATAAGATTCAAATTCAACTATTAGAATTGAAAAGATCTACATAGGAAAAAGCAATGATGTTATCTTAAGTATAAATACATAGAAACACTTATAATCAAATCAAAACCCTTAATCCACTTAGTGTAATGGCAGAGATCAGGAGATTGAATATATTAAAGATAATTACTTAATAGCCCTATGATAAAATAAATCATAGTTAAAATTAATACAACCATAAAGTCCCTCTCTGTTCAAGGCAATAAATGTAACTACATATCAAAGATCTACTTTGTATATCCAAGTAGTTATACAATAACTTCATTACTATTCTCTTAATGATTTTTACAGATCTCATCAATCTTTATACGAAATTTATGGATAGATCCAATTAAACATAAGAAACATTAATATGTTAAATCTTAATTTTACTTCAAGCTATCTTAGACCTTAAGGGTCGATTTGTTAAACATAACCAACACTGTAATTGTAGGGTCGTAAGTCCACCTTGTGGCTGTCCTAGATTATACAGAGGTACAGCCTCGATTCTTTTATATGCATGATTACCATACTTATAGATATCGTAAGATCGAGACCCGTAAGGGTATGTATATAAAAGTCTAAAACTAAAATAAAACACAAACAAAATTGCATGTATAAAACCATTAACTTTATTACAGAACCAAACGCATAGTATGGATGTAAGCCCATGTCATATGGTCTCCACTATCAACAGACTAGTGATTCTCATATTTCTAAATAGTCACAGACCCTACATGGTATAATAAAATCTTCAAGAATTAATATTATATACAGAATGATCATAAGCCCATTCCATGGACACCATTAACTCGTATATGGGTTACATTCAAGTTATGGACAGAAAAAATCACAACGAAATATCAAATGAAACAATAATTTTTTTACTAACCATATCTCATACGGTCGTAAGACCATCAAAGACGGTCGCTGTAAATCAAATATGTATTACACAGGCATAAACCCTTAACAAAAATCGCACGAGCTCAAGGGTCAGGTCCCTTTGTTTCTTCTTCAATGGTTTACATAGGAAAAACAAAAATAAAAACAATAATTACATCTATGATTAATGATAGAGATAAAGTGGTCGTAAGACCTCTACATTTTAGGTTAAACCCTAAGGGTTTCCTGTCACGAAATATGTATAAAAAGAAACTTATATTTTTCAATGGTATCCCACATCATTATTTCCACGCCCTTGTTTGGCTCCACCTGTAACCATTTAGACCAGAGTGTTAACTGTATGATAAACCTATGTAAATACTAAACAAAGGGAATCTTGTTTTAAAGTTTGAAAGGAAATCACCCGAGCATTTGGATACATGGTCTTGGGAAGAGGTGACCCTGTCTCTTGCTTCTCTAGTGTCGAATCTGCAATGTTTCCATTCACATTCAATGATCATCACTTCACAGTCAGTGATCATCACTTCACATTCATATTTTAGAAGAAATAAAACCAGTAATAACTCATAAAGGTTAAAAAATGTTACGTTGGCACATGGAAATGAGAACCATGGTTCGGCTCCTCTGAGCACCCTTATGCCTCCATAGCCTGCAACCACCAAAAAGAAACATTCAATATTGAATGAAAGACAAAACTACTGTAAATAATTTTATAAATTGCAAAATGGAAATCTTAGCTCACCTATCGAAACAGACTAGTCACATGGCAGGAAGCGTTAGCAGGCTCATCGAAGCTCTGGAACTGAGAGAAAGTCATCCAAGAAAATATTACAAACAGTTACCTTAAATAATGACCATTAACGCAGTAAGAATGAAGCAAAAAATGCCATTAAACACAGTAAACCAGAGCAAGCTCTACGTAGAGCAGATCTCGGCCTCAACCAGCCTTCGACCAATAAACATAACCAAATGAGGGATAAGGACAAAGTAATGAATCTTTTCCAAAACCCTATCAAACTTTAACGATCTCACCATCCAAGTGTAGGGTAGTGATTTAATCACGTACTTCCTTGTAGTCCTCGATGTGCTCACAAGTTGGAGCCAGGACATGTTTAAATGTCAACCGGAGGTACCATTTAATTACATTGCCATAATCATTACAATAGAAATCATTGTAAATCCAACCATGGATTACATTTAGTTGCCAACAACTTACCTTATGCCTTAGATCATCGAATTATAAATTAGACCAAACTTTATAACATGTCAATTGAAACCTTGCATCGAAACCACTTCATGAATCATATACACTTACTAGACCTTCGTGGAGTTGGTTTTGGGTATTAATTCCATCGAGGGTTATGGCTAGATCCATACCTCTCCCATTGTACTATATATCATGTGCTTAATAAAAAAATGTATACCTTAGCGCTAGTTTAGGATAAGGTATTGGAAAAGGTTTAAGTCATAAACATAGAACTAGGAGTAAAACATTAAAACCATATAATCATATTAAAACCTTATTGCATGCATAGTATTAGGTCATGTATTATAATCTATAAAACATGGCTAAGATCACTGATATAGTATTTACTCATTTGCATAAAGAATTTTAAAGAGATGCATCAAAACCAACACATGTAGGATCATAAAGAATTACATTAAGGCCAAAAACATGTGGTTCCATGCTATTTCATAAGTAGGTAAGCCCTTTCTTTTTATTCATATTAAGAGGTCACCGTATGGAGAACCATGTGCTTACAAACCCTAAGCCTCTCATGCTTAGGGGCAGGTATTTACATACATAGTGTAAACTATGTAAAGGCCCAAGACTTGAAAGTATAAGATAAATAAATAAAGAACAGGTGAACAAAGTATATCACCTTCGTGAACATGGCTGAAAGGTTCCAAGAGGAACTAGCCATCGTAAGCATCCACAAAGCTGTCATAACCAGCAGGACCAAGATATTAAATCCAGTAGCAGTAAAACATAGGATTCTACTAAATAACTGTAAAAGTAATACATGCAAAAAAGATAATTATGTACGATTTTAAGGTGTGTTACAAACCCCCATTTTTCCAACTCGTGAGGCTCCCAACTTCATCGCAATCTCCAAATCCTCGGTAAGTGTCACAATCTTATGCTAAATTAGTGGCATATGAATGTGTTGTACCAATGCTGCAATAAATCAGTCCTTATGTTGGACATTGCTCATCCCAAAGCTGACTTTGGACATTATATTTTTAAACCTCTGACTGAAATCCCATATAGACTCATTCAGATATTGTTTTATCTCCTTCAACTCAGTAACGTACTACGAATCAGACTTTGGATTTCTAAATTCCTCGATAAGTCCTGTCCAGATCTGTGTCGGGGTATTCTAAGGTTTCCCTGTTGGCACCTACACAAATTTCATGTACCAGTCCAATGTGTGAACTTGAAAAGTTGTCGCCAGTTGACCTTTCTTGATTTCCTCATCTTGCACTTGCTTGACAATCCATACTGCTTGGCATAAAAACCAGTATTTCTCAGAATCCTTGGTCACATTACCCTGGAACAGGGGTAATTTCACATCGTCACATGCCATTCTAGGTCTTCTTCAGGTATTCGTTGATCCACTACTACTACCACTGTGTTGAAAAATGAGACAAATTTGTGATGAATTAATGTTTCTTCCTCCTAAACTTGGTGCAATGCGCGGAGGTGAAGGTATGTTGCTGCTTTGGTTCAGTACTTCTTCAACCTTGGGCGTAGCCTGGTTGTTTTCTTCATAATTGTAGGTTCGCTTAGTTCCTTTTGGTATCCTCCCATAGTTTCTTTTTCCGATCGCGGCTGGACTCTCCTCAGTCCTCCACCTCTTCTCTTGTTTGAACCTTACCCCACTTCATAGAAGACCACACTCTTCCTTGAATTCCCTTAGAGTCTCATCGTAACTTCCATCCATCTACCCCATATCATTCCATCTAACCATCATATTTGCAGTACCCGCAACCTTCGCACACCAAATCTTTACTCGTCGAATTTCATCTTCAATATTCCCTTTTTATAGATGAGCATTTTAATCCATAATTGTAGAGACAATAGAAATCTTCCCCTTGGTCCTTTAAATAATTCCCTTTCTTCATCACTATATGACTTGAATTTTTCGACAACAAACTCGGTGATGTAACCTTCCAAAATGTTATCAATCCACACCTTGACATCTCTTGATGCTCTGTTGTCGACCCTTTTCAGCTGTTCGATCATTTTAGGGGTCCAATGATCGGGTTCACCTCTTGTGAAGTTCTTCTTCTGGAAAGTAAGTTGGGATAACCACTCATAAATAATAATTGAAAACTCTGCGAAGAATATTTCATGAATATCAGAATACATGTACTCTCTCAACCACTCTTCTGTTGAAAATATGGAACTCTTGTTTTCCTCTGCAGCGAATTCTTGGGCCTTCTGGTTGAACCAGTCTTGGATATCCAGTTTCGTTGGATGCCACAACATATCCCCTTCTTCCTTGCACTAAGGTCCCAGCAATGAAACCATTTGTTGACACAATTGAGTCAACAGGTGTTCACTCACTATTGACACCTTTGAATGCAATCTCCCTAAATATCGTCCTTGAACAAGTTTTACCCTGTCCAACAACACCTACGATGCAGATGTAGTCTCACCCAATACGTTTGAGGGAGGGCTGCAAGAACCATGTTTTTGCAGAAAGGAAGGAGACTTGCACATCTAATCTTACACAGCCTCAAGGAATTTCATAGATCCATGAGGGTCGATCTATCATTTAAAACACCCATCTACCCTCATTCACAATAGGGTTGTGGATCGCAGTAAACATATTTCAACTTTAACTCAACAATGATATAGACATACAAGAATCCATTAAACACATTAATACTCGCATCATTCAATCATATAGATTGCATTGCAGAAACATCATATATCGTAGAAATGAAACATCATAGATCACAACATTTAGAAGCATCGCATTAGAGAAGACAGATTTCCCATCAACATTCATCTCATATTATCTTCACAGATCAAAATACATTACTTGGTTGAAATCCTCAAACCAAAATACAGTGATCCACAGATCACAAAACACAAATTAATATCCTTCTCTTCGGTTGCACTTCGATTATTCTTTAGATTCTACTTCTAAGGCTATTTATAGGCTTGCACCATTACAAAAAGGTCCACATTAATCGACTCTCTAACTAACTTGGACCAAAATTACAATTAGTGCAACCAAGATGACCACTTGTCGACATCTTCCTCTTGTGCAGGTCGACTTGCGTCCTGTTGGAATCTTTATTATTATTGCACCTGGCGCACTTGAACCCCTTGCCAATAGAAAGGAGCGACGTAGTTCATCTCAACCCCTCCAAGAAGAATCGATATCTCTCAAATGATCAATCACTCTCAAAATATCTACATTATGGTCCATAGTATCCATTGCAATCATAAATACAAAAAAAATATCATTAGAAAAATACACATGGTATAATGACATCACTAAACAATGAAAAATGTAAAACTAATGTACAGAAAATAACATAAACTATTTATATATTAAATTTTAAAATTGAACTTCAATTTTACACTAAAGAATTAACATTTAACATTTTTTCATCTTAAATTTATGTCAGAAATTTGTATTCATTTCAATTTCCAGATGCATACATTAAATGTCCTATGCTCATATGTTGATTGGGAAGCTTCTCTAACTTATTTTAAGGCTTGTATTATGAAGTTTCATCGAAACTATGAGGTGTTGACTAATGCCCTTAGAGGACCAACTCCCAGATTGCAGGTAGAGGCAAGGGCTAAAGCCTAGGGAGGTGGTAGAAGGTGATATTGATGAATAAAATCCCAATATATGCAAGGATTTTGATATATATATGTTATTATTTGTTGTAGCGTGATTTTTTTGAACTATATAGGCCATTTAGTATCTTTGTTTATATGTAATTTGGGGCATGTATGGATTCCACTTGATGTTATTTTAGTTGTATGCACTCTTTCTATATACCCATTAGATACTTTGCATATTTATGTATAGTGGCTTGTAGGGTTGCAATGTTTCCACTCCATTCTATCATGTATATGATAGTCTGTGATTGGCACGTAATCATTCACATAAACCTACGTATTTATATTGATGTTAGTAGAACCTATTGTTGGACTCTATTGTCCTGACCTTAACCAAAATGTACCCTTCAGTCAAGGGAAAATATTTGTTAAGCATGGGAAGCTTCTATACCTTATTTTAACACTTGGATTGGGAAGCTTCATCGAAACTATAAGGTGTTGATTAACGTCATTGGAGGACCGGCTTCAATATTTTGGGTAGAGGAAAGGGATATAGTGTAAAGGATGGGTAAACGGTGCTATTGATGAATAAATTCCCAATATTGGAAAGCTAAGTCATTAGACAAGTCCATATTTCTCCTCGTGTCTCATGGGGTCGTGTCGGACACAAACACGGCCTCAACACATGTCAGACACATGTTTTTTCATGTCTGAAAATCATGACATGAAAAAACATGTGTTGAAGTCATGTCCTCACACATATCAATTCAATGTTCTTTGTTCATAGTTAATATGGCATGGTTCATTATAAAATAAACAAATTTATAGCCAATCAAAACATGTGTTGCAAGTTTACAAGCTTTCATTCACTCGAGGGAATTCAAATCGTATCTATTACACATTAATCCTTTGTCTAGCTTTTCATCTTGCACGGAACTACAGGAAGCAACTCTTCTCTAAGATATGGTATATACGGTTAGTGGAAATCCGTATAGGATACTAATGGAGGTAGGATTGAAACTTCCAAAACATGACAAATCAGAAGTTGTTAATGAAAAAATGCATTATTGACTTTTACGGAGTTTATCTTACAAAAACCTGAGGAAACATTAGTTTTATAGTTCAAATGTTGTAAATATTTTTGAATTATCCGAGGAAGGTACATTGGAATGCAATGAAGATTGTTGAGGTATATTAAATCATTTTTTAATTTTGCAATTGCATTTGAAGGAATGAAAATTTCGGGTAGGAGAATATGATGGCAGGAAATCAACATTAGGTTATGTTTTCAATTTTGGAAGAATTGTAATACCATGGGATAGGTAAAAATAAAACTTTGATTGTAATTCCCATGATTCTTCTGTTTTCCAACGATAATCAAATTTTTCTTTTATTTTGATGACTTAATGAGAAATATGGTTTCGACATATTGAGCTATAATCTTTGTATCTTATTGTGATTTGTGAATGAGAGACTATGTAATGTATATTCATTCTAATTAGTAATTTCTATTGAATATTTGTAAATGTTTTAGTTTCTAAAAAACAGGAAGCAACTCTTCTCTAAGATATGGTATATACGGTTAGTGGAAATCCATATAGGATACTAATGGAGGTAGGATTGAAACTTCCAAAACATGGCAAATCAGAAGTTGTTAATGAAAAAATGCATTATCGACTTTTACGGAGTTTATCTTACAAAAACCTGAGGAAACATTAGTTTTATAGTTCAAATGTTGTCAATCTTTTTGAATTATCTGAGGAAGGTACATTGGAATGCAATGAAGATTGTTGAGGTATATTAAATCATTTTTTAATTTTGCAATTGCATTTGAAGGAATGAAAATTTCGGGTAGGAGAATATGATGGCAGGAAATCAACATTAGGTTATGTTTTCAATTTTGGAAGAATTGTAATACCATGGGATAGATAAAAATAAAACTTTAATTGTAATTCCCATGATTCTTCTGTTTTCCAGCGATAATCAAATTTTTCTTTTATTTTGATGACTTAATGAGAAATATGGTTTCGACGTATCGAGCTATAATCTTTGTATTTTATTGTGATTTGTGAATGAGAGACTATGTAATGTATATTCATTCTAATTAGTAATTTCTATTGAATATTTGTAAATGTTTTAGTTTCTAAAAAAAATTGGATATATATATATAACGTGTCCTTTGAGTCCCGATTCTGAGGGTCACTGTGTTAGTTTTGGACACTCATATTTTTGTGTCCTTGGTGTCCCGTGTCCTCATGTCAGGTGACTTAGTTGGAAAGGATTTTGATATGTTATTATTTGTTGTGGCATGAATTTTTCTGGATTCTGTGGGCCATTTAGTGTGTTTTTTATGTATTTTGGGGAAGATACGAATTATGCTTGAATTTATTTTTAGTCGTATGCAACCTTGCAATATACTTGAGAAACTTTGCATTTTTGTGAATATTGGTTTGGATTCACAAGGATTCTCATGAATATATATGCAAATAGTGAAATTGATTTGGTTTTTGTGATTAAGTTGGGCTTTTAATTTCCATTGGGCATGTAAAAATTTTTTAGGGAATATAAATTTAAAAGAATATGGTTTCAATTAATGTTAGAGCATACAAATTATTGAAAATAGTGGTGAAACTAGCAACACGGGATTTGGTATATCAAGAATCCCGATGCTTTTCTAAGGTCCTTCACACCTTCTCGGTGGCATTAAGAAAAACTATAAAGATTGAGAAGTCCCAACTCTTTTTCTTTAATACTGACCTAATCACTCAGTGCAGTGTTTCTCGCATTCTTGACTTCTCCATCTCCTCCCTCCCCTCCAAGTATCTAGAAGCGCCACTTTTTTACTCTACCATTAAACATTTCTCTTGTAAATATATCTTAGAGAAACTAGAGAACAAAATTTCCTCCTGGAACTTCAAGACCTTAAACCTTGCTAGCAGACTCACCCATATTCAATTCATCTTGCAGCAAGGATAATTTTAGGGGCAAATTTTAGCCCAATGGGCTATTTTTCCATGTTTTTCTCCCAAAAAAGATTCTCCATTTTGCATTTTTTGAATCCCTGTTTTGCCCAATTTTATGGGGTAAAATTTTTTCACCCTAAAAATTGCCAAATTATTATATAAACGATATAAAATCCTTGGGAATTAAAATATTTTTTGAAAAATATCGCCAATCATTTTATAGTGCCATTTTAAGATTCGGTAATATTCGCCAACATTTATACACTTTTAAATAAGTATGGTTCCTTAAAATCATCCCTGTCTTGCATTCTATGCCCCTCTATCTCTTTTCAGTACTGGTCGCTCCTAAATGAGTCCTCAAAGCTATCCGCAATCTCCAACGCAATTTCCTATGGGGAGGGGAAGACAATCACCAAAAGTGGGAATTGGTCAAGTTGAAAAATGTTACTCTACCCAAGCAGGAAGGAGGCCTTGGCATCCATTATCCTAAAGTAAATAATGAGATCCTCTCTGCCACAATCTGGTGGAATTTGATTGTGAAAAATACCACACCTTGGGCTCTATCTTGGAACAAAAATTATGCACATGGCTGGACCATGTACACTCTTATATTTTATGACCTGGATCCACCGAGATCTCTGATATGGATAGCATCCAACTTTCAACGAGCATTAATTCAACAACATAGCTTATGGGAAATCAGAAATGGATCCCACACCAATTTCTGCCACAAATCCTTGCAACAACTACACAAAATATCAAACCTTTTTAATACATTGGATATGCAGACCATCATGCTGAGAGCTGATAAAACAATGGTCAAGTATTTTTGGAAGGATTTAACACAAAGAACCCACCTCGTGGGGACTGAAGGGTGATGCAACATCTTGTGATGCCATCTGGTAGGAGATCCAGAAGAGACGTATTAAAGTATGAGATGGTGAAGACATCATTAGATAGGGACACAAAAGAAAAGGAAACTTCACCACTAAAGAATCATATTCTCCGCAAACACATAGGAAAAAAGAGCCGCCTGACCACCTCTGGAGGATAATTTGGGAATCCAACTTTTGACCCAAGATCTCCACTTTTCTTTGGCTTCCCACACATTGCAAGATCCTAACCTGGGATAACCCAGTCAAAAGAGGCTTTTAAGGCCCCTTTTTTTGTGCCTTGTGTGGAGAATAATCTAAAACCATTGACCACCTCCTATATTCTTATGCACTAGCAAATACCAAATCGAACTATGTGAAAGAGAAATGCAAAAATTATAAGAGAGTCAAAGGAGATGTGATAAAAAATATCCAAAATTGGGTTGATCATCCTTATCAAAGTATACTCCTCAATAGACACTGGGATCTCATTCCAAGATTTCTAGTTTGGAACATCTGGAAGGAAATAAACAACCGCATCTTCAAAGGAAAACACAACAATGCTGAGGATATATGGGCTGACATTAAAAAACTATCCAGGAAACTAGAATGAAGATGACTACCCTAACCTACATTCTGAACAGGATATTCTGCATGGGTTGGGATTAGAACCAAGATCTCCCACACCTCACAGGACCCCTCCCAAAATGCACACTTCCATTCCCGAAAGGTGGGAGATTCCTCCTATAGGGTTCTGCAAACTCAACTTTGATGGTGCTTCCAAAGGGAACTTAGGAGAAAGTGGATTTGTTGGATCTATTTGGGATTTCTCAGGAATCATAGAAAAAGTATACTAGGGATACATGGGACGTGATAGCGATAATGCTGTTGAATTATCTAGTTTAACAGAAGGTATTCACATAGCCATGAACCTCAATTTCTTCCCCCTGATTACTAAAGGAGACTCTCAAATAATCCTCTCACTCACCACACATCTACAGAACGACACACAAAGGGAGAATCTCTTACCTAGTTGGCGGATGGAGTTTCTTCTCAACCAATTGGATGAAATCTTAAAGAACAACAAAGACAATAATTTCCACCATGTCAGAAGAAAATCCAACCCACTCACAGATCGACTTGCCAATGACGAAGTTCATTACAACTCAGAACTAGACTCAGGAAATACAAATTCTCTTAACTCAGAGGCATTGGTTTCGAACTGTCAACAGATTTCCAGCCATGACATTCCACCTCCGGATGCGGGTGACACACATTCAATTCACATGGGTCACCTGTCGCAAGGGACGCATGGCTCTGGTGAGTGAAACGAAGTGGATGGAAGAGTGAAGGTATTGAGTTCCCATGGTGGTGAGCTTCCAGCCAACCCAACGGGAATTTGGGACATTTAGTCGAACCTCGACCATAGAAAAAAAAAATTATTACTTGTGTGTGTTGGTTTGTCATTCTATGAAGACAACAATTCACATTATGGATTTTGTTAATCTCCATACGTATGGCCTGATCGTCTTCCTAGTGATATTAATGATCTTCTCCTCTGCCAACCTTCCAAGAAAACTATGTGAAAATTCCATGACAACGTGACACTCCAAGGAGATGTAGCATTAGTCATGGCAGTGGAAGATGTAAGGTTAACCTAGGAGCTATAGATGAATATCCATCACATGTCTCCATACCGGTTTGATGCATGATAGATGAATGGCACTCTAAGGTTGTCTCTGATCATTTAGCCTCGGGAAGAAATGGAGGTTGAATTAACCACTAGTTGATAATAAAAAATATGATGGGAATGTTGATGGAAGAATTAAAAAACAAGTGTAATGGAGCCATGGACATGGCACACAAAATGCGAACCTATCTCAACCAAATCAAAGAGCACCTAAGCACCCTGGAAACGAATTCAATTGGCGACATTATACCGTTTTTCTAAACTACGATAACACAAATGGTGGAAGAAACATGGAATATTGTGGCACAAGAGGGGAGACATTAGTAGCCATAGAAAAATAGATCACACCAGTACATGAGCATCTGGAAAAAACTAGGATGATGACGCTGGTAAAACGCGTCTGCAAGGTTTCAAGCAATTCCATTGATGCACAATTGCTTCAGGAGCGAAAACCCACCATTCATCCGAATCGCGAGGATGAGTATGGACCATGCTTGATCCTAGAGGAGATGTTGGATGCAACCAATGGAGATGCTACACCCTAAATTTTCCACCACCATCCCCGGTTTCCTCTGTGACTCCTAGTTTTTATGGATTTCTCTGTTTTACAAATGTTTAATTTTCATGTCAGTCCACAATCTCTTTTTTTTTGTTGGTAATATTTCATTCAATGTGCGTATATTTGGGAAGAGAAAACACTTTTATTTTCTGAAAAAACCCAACAAGAACTTTAATATTTTTTATAGACCGGGTGGGTGGCCAAACCGTCTTAGGCCCCCATAGCAGGACTATGAAGCTTTGTACTCCATTTTTTTTCCTTTGTTATTATGAATTTTTTGCGGCTTACAAAAAAATGTGGGATTTGGTGTAAGTACCTCAAAATGAAGCGATTGATCCCCAAGGTGGAAATGTTTTTCCTTTCTCACCCAAATCGTGTTCACCCTTGCATGTTTTGGCTGGCCTAAAAACGTTGTAGTTGGCTATTGTGGATAAAATGACGAGCACGAACTATTTTGGGCATAAATCATATTTTACAAAATGCGTGCATGTTTTTGGAGAACATAACGTGTGTATTTTTTAAAGGAACATATCGTGCACATGTTTTTCTTAACTATCCTAGTTGGAAAGCATATTGGAAAGATTGGGAATAAGCTTGGAAAGGTCGGAATTGCTTGGGATGGTTTACATTTTATAGATCTTGAATAATTGGCTTCAATATACCATTGCATCTAAAACATTCCTCAACTTTGTGCACTCACCCTATAGTTGTTGTTGTGGTTGTTGTTGATGATGTAGAATTCATTCCTTATTAAGAAGGAGTGTTGAAAAAAATGTAACTTCATAAGATATTATAGTGTAATTTTATTGTATTCCTCCCTCGGAGATGTCCTTGATGTAATTGGTCATGTAAAAGTCATGAGGTAAAAATTTCATTGTAATTCGGGGAAATAGTACCCACAAAAGTATTGTATAAATGTTATTTTGAGTCTTCCTAGGTAGGTCGTCCCTATATTGAGAACCTCGATGACCTAGTTTTGTAATTGTGTCACTCACTTGTTGGGTATAAATAGATGAGGTTCCTCCCTCATTTCTACACACTTCTCATTCAATCATTGCATGCTTGAGAGAGAGAGAGGCAGTCTACTATGGAAAGAGAGATTCAATTCTTGTTCTTGGTGTCTTACATTGTACTTGGTCGAATTCTATATTGTGGAAGTTTTGTTGGATTTTATACCCCTGAGGGTTTCCCAAGATAGATCTTTTTTTTTCTTTTTTTTGGTTCTTCTTGTCTTTATTTCAATGATCCTTTGCTTATGGTTATGATGTTATGATGCTAAATATTTTTAAGTTATTGTATAACCATCAAAATTCTAACAAGAGACACAATGTGATTTTGGGTGGCGATTTAAACTTTTCAATGGGTTTTTCTAAAAATTGGGATTCATATGCTAAGGCAGATCCTTTGTCAAATGTCTTTAAACAGAAGTTGGAGGAGGAGTGTTTTATTGATATTGCACCTACTAAGTTGAAGCCTACTTGGTCGAATAAAAGAACTGGGATAAATCATATTAGTAAAAGGTGTGACTGTTTATTGGTCTCTCAATATTTGCTAGATAATAAGTAAGGGATTCGACAATGGGTAAGAATCGGAGGGGAGTCAAATCACTTCTTTTTTTTCCTTGAATTAATTGATGGCAACAAATAACCTCTAAGTCAATTTAAATATAATTCAAATTGGCTTAAATATGAAGGGTTTATAAAAATCCTGAAAGAAATTTGTGTTCCTTATTATTCTTCTTTGGAATCACCATCCTTTCAATTTTCTATAAGTTTGAAAATGATAAAAGAGGTTTCAACAAAATGGCCTATTCAAAAGAAAGATTGGGAGGAGAGTAATATTAGGAATATTGAAAATTTACTGATTGAGAATTACAACAAAATGGGGTTTGGATTGTTACCTAAGGAAAATAAAGAGGAAATTGTAAGTATGGAAGCATGGAGAAGAGAAATCTTGGAGGATCGAGAGTCATATTCTAGACTTAAAAGAAGATCCTTGTGCTTACAAAAATGGAGATGAGAACACGAAATTCTTTCATCAATATGCAAATTATAGAAAAATAAAAACTCTATTTGGAAAATTAATTCTAATTAGGGGGAAGAAGTGGAAGTTTTTAAGGGTATATCCAGGGATGGAATCCATCATTTTTAGGATCTGTTTGAAGCAGACAAAGACTTCTAAATCCACATGATTCGCATTTTAACCCACAATGATTACTCAGTTGAATAATCAACCAATAGAAAAAAATTCCATATTGAAAATATAAAATAATAGTAAAGATGAATGATGATAAAAGATTACAAGGTGAGTGCCATATATATATTAATTGTAAAGGAACTTTGGATACCATCCATGAAAGGATGTGTCATTTTAGAATAGTTTACTTATAACCATTTATTAATTATTAATTATTAATATAAATATATATTAACATTAATAATTAATATATATATATATATATATATATATATATATATATATATATGT
>LPNX010694806.1:334650-389726 GCA_001517045.1 Pseudotsuga menziesii
TTTAAGTTTGTTACAATACCTTCCGGTTCATGATGCTTTGTCCTCAAAGCATATTTTATAAAACTAGTTTATAATTTAAATATTGTAAGTGAAACAATGGGTTATTCAGTAAAACCATGGGCTATTTCACTTTTTTTTTTAACTTTTCCCCTTTTATTTCTTTGTTGATAATTTTTTTGTTTTTTTATTTTTTATGCTTCACTTTTCCCTCTTGTTCTTGCTTCCTATTTGGACTGGAATTAATACTTCTTCAATTAAATTCAAAGGCCAAAGGCCAATTTTTGGTCAAAAACCAATTTTTACCAGAGAAACTCTGAATATGGATGGCTAAAAGCCATTGTGAGGTCAAAGACCTAAATTCAAGGAAACCTTGAACATGTTTTTTAACTTTTCTTTTTAACTTATATTTTTGTATTCTTTATTTTTCCCTCTAGTTCTTGCTCTGATACCACTTGAAGTAGACAAAGACTTCTAAATCCACATGATTCGCAATTTAACCCACAATGATTACTCAGTTGAATAATCAACCAATGGATAGTAATTCCATATTGGAAATATAAAATAATATTAGAGATGAATGGTGATAAAAGATTACAAGGTGAGTACCATATATATATATTGTAAAGGCACTTTAGATACCATCCATGAAAGGATGCATCATTTCAGAATAGTTTACTAATAACCATTTATTAATTATTAATTATTAATATAAATATATATTAACATTAATAATTAATATATATATATATATATATGTATATATGTTATTTCTTGTTATTATTTAAGTTTATTACACTATTTAAAATGGATGAGCATATTTCTTTGCCTAAGACTATGAAGATTGCACATTTTTTTCCTTCTAATGTTTTTGAAGAAAACAATGAAATGGTCATGGAAGAATTTTCGTTGAATGAATTGCAGGAAGTTTTGGCTCATATTAAAAAAGAAAAAAGTCTGAGGCAGGATGGTATGATAGTGGAATTTTATCTGGGTATGTTTGAGACACTGGCTCTGGATATGCTATTGGTGATTGAAGAATCTAGAAAACATGGAAAATTTCAGCAATTTTCAATTCAAATTTTATAGATCTTATTCCAAATTCTCACTCACCAAAGAGATTTGAAAAATTCAGACCTATTTCTCTATGTAATTGTATTTATAAGATCATTGGTAAAGTAATATCTACCAGAATCAAGAAATTTTTAAGCAATTTTATATCTAGTGAACTATTCAGATGTCTTCCTGGTCATCAAATTCATGAAGCAATTGGAGTCATTCAATAGGGTATGCACACTATCAAGCATAAGAAACTTCAAGCAGTGATGATCAAAATTATTTTTTCCAAGGCGTACGATAGATTTAATTGTACGTATGTTCAATTTATGCATTCTCATATGGGGTTCGATGTACCTTTCATGTCTTGGTTTATGGGGTATCGCATCTTTGTATCTATCACAATTCTCATAAATGGGTCTTCTACATACTTTTTTAGGCCTCGCGGGGAAATTAGGAAGGGATTCCTTTTAGCCCCTCTTCTTTTTATAATAGTAGAAGAAGATTTAGGAAGGGATATCCTAGATTCTAAACAAAAGGGAGACATTGTTGGTATTTATTTGGCGATCATATTTTCCTTTCGCATATTCTTTTATAGATGACATCATTTTATTATCTGATGGGACTAAAAGGGAACTATAAACTTTACATAATATACTAAATATCTGATCCACAACCTAGGGAATGATTATAAACAATGGTAAGTCAGTTATTTTAATAGTAGGTATTGAAGACTGTTATATTATTTTCATCAGAAGTATATTTCCTTTCAATGTTTCTCCTTTGGAAAATGGACTTAAATATTTAGGGTTCATATTAAATCTGAATTCTTAAAAGATAAAGGATTCGGTTTGGCTAATCTCTAAATGTGAATTCAAAATTAATAGCTAAAGTCATATATGGATTTCTAAACGAGGGAAAGTAAACTGGGTTAAATCAGTTTTAGAAGAAATACATGTATATTGGACGAATGTTTGGATCCTTACAAGAGTTATTGAAAAAAAATGAAAATTATGAACTTCAATTTCTTGTGTTCAGTAAATCAGGATCAAAAGGTAATAGTGTGGATAAAATGGCAAGATTTAGCTCTTCCAAAATCCTATGGAGGTTGGGGATTCAAGATTCATGCTTTGTTTGCAAAAGATTTGTATCAAAAAATGTTTGGTGCTTGATCAAGAGAGAAGGAATTTGCATGGATATTATAGTGTTGAAGTATATATTCCCTAACAATGTCTTGGAATGGATCTAAAGCACACCCAAAGTTCACATGAACATATCCATTGGTTGGATGGCTCTCTTATAGTCTTTTGAATTTATTGGCCTGGGATTGGCATAGTGTTTGAATTATTGTGCCATTGATCTACATACAATGAGTGCAATTGAATTCTATAATTGTGCAGTAGAATGGAATGAAAAATATACATTGAACAAGACAAATTTCATAGAAAACTGATAAGAATTGCTCAGTAAAATTACAATATTATCTTCATTAATCCTAGCAGTATACAATAGTGTTACAATTAGGAGAATTCAAATGATGTGGATAGGATTTGAATATACCAACTCAATCGTAATTGACTAGATAACTAGAAGTGTCTAAATCACTATCGAAGCTCACTAGTCTAAATCCATATATGTCTAATTCAATCTCTTAATCAGTTAAACTGGTTAAACTAATGAGGTAGATGAGAATAAATCCCTACCCCCATGCAGCCATGCAATACTGGCACTAATTGAATTGGAGGACATCTAACTAAATGTAACTGGAGAATAACATAGATTAACTAGGTACCAACTACCAACAACTGAAGGAGGTTGGTGGTGGCACTCCAAGTGGCTCCTAAATTGTAGGGATTTGTCTCAAGGCACATAAACTGATGCATGAACATGTAGTAGGCTCCAGTTAACCTCTATATGTTTTCCCCACTCTATAGTTGTTGGTACTAGTGGCACCAATAGCCCAATTGGAACAAATATCAAGTAATGACTCCTAAGTTAGGAAAATATAATCTAATAGACTAATTATGGACAAGGGATGGTTATAAATCCTAACAATCCCCCATAATCCTAACTTGGAAAACTGTGGGCCCTGGAAACAAGGGAAAAAGTCACCCATTACAATCTAAAAGAATTAAAAGTTGCTTAATAAATTGAGGAAATAGGGGAAAACCTCATGGGAACCCCCCCCTCCCCCACCTCAAAATAAGCAGGAACAAGAAATACAAGATATTCTTAGGAGAATAATCTTCCTCTTTGGGAAATAACTTGCAAAAACTCTATTGCAATTTGCAGCACTATGCAGCAGCATGGTTCTTCTGTGTAGTAGCATCCTGAAGTTGTGTCCGTGAACCCTCAATGTTCTTTTGGTATGATGGATGTTGTATGTGTTTTTTCTTTCTAGAGTAGGAATGGAATGATCAATTTTCTTCCTCTGTGGGCCAAATGGTTGATCATTCGCTATCATCATGTAGCACTTTCCTGGAACCTTGTTGCACCTCTCTGCAGAGAGAGAATCTGTGAGAGAGAGACAAACATGTTGATTCTGATAATGGGACCTTTTTCTCCTTTTGTCTTTTGGATTCCTAACACCATCCCTAGCTCCAAAAATGAGCTTTCAGTCCCATTTAGTCCTAGGCCACTAATTTGGGATGGGAGCTGGATCTATATATAGAATCTCATGAGGTTCAGCCTCAATACTAAGATCATGTTTGTCTTGATCCTCTTCATCTGAATTTGAAACATGTGACAAAATATCATCATCAAAAGGTGGTGGAAGCGTGGTTATACCTTCTTGTGCTTCAGATGGTCATAGATCAAACAACTAATCTTCTTCAAACTCAACACTGCGCTCAATGAAGCATTTACTAGTTGCAAGTTCCATCAACTTATATGATTTTGCATCTTCAGCATATCCCAGCAGTATGCATTTGATACTCTGGGATTGGAAGGCCTTTCTCTTATCAATGGGTATTTTGGCCCAATATTTGGAACCCAAAACTCTCAAGTGAGAGACATTAGGATTATGCTCATGCAGTGCATCCAACCACCGATTTATGAGGCACTCTATTCTATATGTATGAAGCACAATTTACAGCTTCTTCCCAAAGAGGAGGAAGATTCTTGTCTTGGAGAAGACATGTTTCCATCTCCTTTAATGATCTATTTTTCATGTCGGCCACACCATTCTGCTATGGTGTGTATGGAATTGAGTGTTCCATTCGAATCCCCTCTGATTCAAAATAATGTTGGAAATATATTTTAATGTATTCACCTCAATTATCTGTTCTCATGGACTTTATTTTTTTCCTGAAACTAATTTTTAATCACAGATTTAAAAACTTATCCAAATACTTCTGATTTCTGTTTCATGAAATATACCCAGCAAAACCTAGAACAATCATCAATAAAACTAAGGAAATACCTAGAACCATTAATTGATGTTGTAGGCATTGGTCCAAAAACATCATTGTGTATCAAATTAAGTGTAGAGGAAGTTCTATGTGCCTTCCAAACTTCATACCTCTTCTCTGGATGCTTACCCACCAAGCAACAAGGACATACTCCATCGAAAGTTTGGAAGAGAGGCAAACCTTCAACCATTTTATCATTGTGGAGTTGTTAGAGATATTTGAAATTGAAATGCCCAAATCTCTCATGCCATATCTTGTTGGTGTTATTAGCACGATTCAAAATAGTTGTAGGAGGTGAAAGAGGTAAAAAATGAGAGAACTCATAAGCCTTAGTGTCATGATTAGCAATACCTTTCTCTATGAGCTTTCCAGTGTCTTTTTCTATGATTTCAACTGAGTCAAAGTCGAATGTAACTCTCTTAGGAGAGCCTATATGGGTCATCTGATAATAATAATAAAAATTGCTGCAAGAGAGGGAACATAGAGAACATTCTTGAACTCACCATGTTGGATTTTAATTGAACCTCTCTAGATAGTTGGGATTTGGGAGTCATCTCCCATGTGAATGCTAGTTACTCATGATAGAGTGAGAGTGGAGAAGGATTCCTTGGAGGAAACCATGTGGTTGGATGCTCCAGAATCAATCAAGTAAGATTTCGACTGAGTAAGGCCTACCTTCAAGGCATGGAATATCTCATGATATTTTGTCGATGGTCCAGCATCAGACTTACTTGCTCCTTGTGGAAGGGAAATGTTGTTTTGTTCAAGGAGAAAAGACAGCTATTTGATATTCTTCTTCATGCACTAGGTTTCAGGATGAAAGCCTCTCAAACAATAAGGACAATTAGTCCTTTTAAACTTTTTCTTTCTCTTGGAGCCCGAAGATCCTTCGGAAGACTTCTGATTCTCTTTTGGCTTCGAATCAGAGGCTTTAGGCTCCTTCCTCTTGTGCTTCCCGTTATCTTGTGCATTGGTTGAGTCTAGCATCAGAAGATATTGGTTCTTAGAAGTTTGGAGGACTCCCATTTGGACCAACTTATCCTGCTCCTATATTAAAGACTTAACAAAGCCATCTAGTGAAGGCATATTCTAATCGCGGATGGAATCCCTTCTGGAATGGAAAGTAGAGATGAAGATAGAGTACTCAGAACTAATTTTACTTAGCATAGACAGAACAAGATGCTCATCCTTCCTCTCTATTCCGCATTGCTTACATTGTAGTGCCAGAGACTTAAATTTTGTGAAAAATTGTTGGATAGTTTTGAAACTACTGGGATGTAATGCAATTAGCTCATTCTCCAAGATGTTCCCTTGAATCTCATATTTTTTTCCAAACAAGAATTCTATCTTCTCCCAATATTCTTTAGGATTCTTCAATACCTTAAGGTGAAAGAGGAGAGCTCTGGATATGTGTGTGTAAAGGAAGCCTATTGCTTCATCCAACCAACTTAAGAACTTATTTTTCTCAGTAGGATGATGAGGTTCTATCTCTCTACCCATAGTCATCCTAAATAGGCCAAGCTTGTGCAAGGACACCTACATATCTTCCCTATAATCAACATAGTCAAAAAGGTGTAAGGATTTGGGGTACAAGAGCAGCAGAATCCATCAATTCTTCCTTTTGAACAAAAAATTCTTCAATTAAGCTACGTATCACCTGTAAGAAACACTACAAAAACATAATCAATTTGCAATAATCTCAGAATCAAGACTTCCATATCGACATTTACACTTTCTCAAGGTCTGTCATGCCTGCAAAGACTTCTCTAGATGAATCTAGAGTTAGAAATGCACACTTTGTAGGTCTTATGTGGAAACCCAGCTACTTCTGGTGTATAATGGAGATTGGACAGACTTGTTGCTATCCAGAATAGGCTCAGATACCATGTTTAAATTATTGTTCCATTGATCTATAGGAAATGAGTGCAATTGAATTGTATAATTGTGCAATAGAATGGAATGAAAAATATACACTGAACAAGACCAATTTCACAGAAAACTGGTAAGAATTGCTGACTAAAATTACAATATTATCTTTATTAATCCGAGCAGTATACAATATTCTTACAATAAGGAGAATTCAAATCATGTGGATAGGATTCAAATCTACCAACTCAATCCTGACTGACTGGCTAGCTAGAAGTGTCTAAATAACTATCGAAGCTCACTAGTCTAACTTCATATTTCTAATTTAGTCTCTCAATCAGTTAAACCAGTTAAAATGATGAGGTAGGTGAGAATAGGCGCCTACCCCCATGCAGCCATGCAATACCGGTGCTAACTAAACAAGAGGACATCTAACTGAATGTAACTAGAGCATAACTTAACTTAACTAGGTACCAACTACCAACAACTGAAGGAGGTTGGTGGTGGCACTTCTAGTGGCTTCTAAATTGTAGGTATTGGTCTCAGATGCACATAAACTGATGCATGAACATGCATTCAGTTGTTGTTAACCTCTATATGTGTTCCCCACACTCTAGTGTTTTGTGTTGGTGGCACCAATAGCCCAAGTGGACCCAATGGTACTAGTGGACCCAATATCAAGTAATGACTCCTAAGTTAGGAAAATATAATCTAATAGACTAAGTATGGACAAGGAAGGATTATAAATCCTAATACATGGAAGGTTTTGGATGGTTTTTCGGTCTATTTGGGTGTGTATTTTTGGGTTGGCTGCAACTCTGGATTTACTTTTCCTGAGCATATGATTATGTATTTAAATGATAAAGTTTTAGTAATCTTAACTCAATAGTGGATCATGGAATAACTACTTTTATAATCCAAGGATGGTTATCAATGGAAGCAGTGGATTTATCTCAAAATGGTAAAATTGTGTGAAATAATTATATAAATATTTTAAAAAGAATTAATGTGAGAGTATATTGAAGAATTAAGAGATTGGTTTGAAATTTATCTTCTAACGGTGAGTATAATCCAAAATATGGCTATAAGTTTTTTTATTCAGTATCTGGTGAGTCTTGGACAAAGGTGGTGGTGGAAAGTGGTGTGGCATTATAATTGTCCTTTGAATTCTAATATTTTTATGGGGTTTATCCTTATGAATAATGCTCTCACATGGGATGTCATCAACAAAAAAGGAAGATAGGGACTTGGTAGGTGCTATTTGTGCCAAATTATAGAAGAATCTAACTATGACATAGCAGTGGACTGTGTTTATAGGAGGAAAGTGTGTAATAGTTAGAAAAGAAATTAAAACTTCATGTGTCATGGAATGCAAATTCTGTGGAAGAATGCATAAACGTATAGAACACAAAGAAGAATATAAAAACATAAGACCCTTACCTCTCATTGTGACCTGGGGAATTTGGGTAGCAGGAGCTCAAATTGTTTTGAGGAGACTTTTGTTTTACCTATTAAATGTGTATTTCAAAGCCTTGGAATAATCATCTTTTTCCCTTAGGATAATATTAAGATCAAAATCGGGAAGGTAATTGAGGAATAAATTGATAAGAGAAAACCATGAGGTTATTTTGATGGGGTTGCTCAAGGTGAGACAAAGAAATGTAGAGATGGAGGATTATTACATATTTTTGAAAATCATTGGTGGAGTTTTAAAGTTGGGCTTGGGCTCGGTACAAACAATTATGAAGAAATAAGCGCCTTAAGACTCCTTTTATAGCTATCAGTGGAAAAAGAGGTACATAATATTCATATATATGGTGATTCTCAAATTGGAATTAATTGGATATCAACCATAAACATGATCCATAATTTACAGTTGATTGCATTATTTTAGGAAACTCAAAGACTTAAAGAAAGGCTAGAAAGTGTGTCCATAAAACACATCTACATGCAAAGAAAAATTATGGTGGATGAGATGGATAAATATGGTGTTAATATGGCTAAATATTCTTGGCATGTCACTAAAATGAAGAATTCGATCAAACTGAATATTTTCATGATCCATTCTAATTTATTTTAGAATGTTTTTCTATGAAAATGACTTTGTCTTTAATTTTTATTTTTGAAAGGATGTAATGATACGTGATAAAAGCAATGTGTTTTTATTTCTTATGTTGTTTTCCTTGAATAGAGGATTATAATGGTTCCAGAGAAGATATGAGATATCTTAGTGACAGGTTGAAAGACTATAAGGTTGATGTTTTTTTGGAAATCTCTTAGGATTTGTAACTCAAAGGATTTGTTTTGGACGGAAGCCATATTTTTGGATATGCACATGAAACTTCTCATGAATAGCATATGAAGAATATAATATTACCACAATAAAAAGATTATGCTTTTTTTTTTGCAAAAAAAAAATATATGTATTTTAAAGACACCTAAGGCTATATAAACATGACATGCTTGAGGATTTACATATTGCATCACTACAAGAAAAATGTTACTTTAGCCTCACATTAGCACCACTATTCATAAAGGATTTGATAAATCCTCAATTTTTAAATAGTGGTGCAAGAGTGGTGATAATGTGAGGATACACAAGTGGTGCTAAGATTTATGGTGTAAAAGTGGTATTTGTAAAAAAATGATTTTGGTGATAAATAAATATTTGGCAATCCATGGTGTATGATGTAAACCACCAAAACCAATCCAACATGGATTGAGACTTTATGATGCAAAACACCAAAATAATAATTATTATTATTTAATATGCATAAACTTGTATAAGAGATGGTGTTTTTCATCATAAATTAATAAATGGTAGAAAAAATATAAATCACATAATATCCTAAAATAACAATGGTACTTTGCACCATAAAGTAATAAATGATGAAAACAATATATATATATATATGCACCACATTATATACTTTTTAACCAGGCTAAAAACTAATAAATATGTATTAAACATTTTCTTATAGTTTATTTGGTTTTAATCTATTATTTAAAGAAATAATAATTCAATATATTAATAAGAAGAACCGCAACCAGCAACTTACTCATTGTCTTCAAAAAAAATTAAAAATGCTCTTTAAAACTTAAAAGAAAACTTATATTTATGCCATATAAAATTAGCAAACAACAAAATTTGAAAGTTAAAATTATAAGCGCTTTTATTGTTTGGATAACAAAGCTAAAAGCTAATAAATGTGTGTTAAAACATTTTTTATAGTTTATATGATTTTAATATATTATTAAAAAAATCAATAAATAAATACATTAATAAGAAGAACGACAAGCATCTTACTCATTGTCTCTAAAAAACTCAAAATAAAAAATAAAATTTTCTCTTAAAAACTTAAATAAAACTTATATTTATGTTGTATAAAATTAACAAACAACAAAATTTGAAAGTTAAAATTATTTGTTTGGATAAATCTATAATTGTTATTCAGTACTAGGATTATAACTCAAAAACTTAACACTCGCTCTCCAATATTACCCTTCAGTTCTACCACTTAAAGTATCACTCTCCACTCAAAGAATACTAAAACATTGAAAGTGCCAACTCATAAGCAAATGTGCAAATTTATAATGCTATAACCTAAAACTACAAATTTATAATACTATGACATAAAAAAATATAACAAGACTTTAATTTTATAATTTTATCACATAAATTGAATATTTGATAAATGTGCCTATAATTTTAAACCAAAGTTCTTCTAACTGATGTTTAAAATTGTTTTAAGCCATCATATCATCACATCATTGTTTATACAATTAACTATCTTATTTCAAAACTGTAATTGAACAAACAGTATGGTATGTATGGGCATCCCATGCCACTTCATCCATCCCTCTACATATAACACTATAAACTTAATGGAACTTCAATCATTTTGTCAACTCATATAATGTTGGTGAAATTGTAGTCTGATTGGTGAAAAGTGTAAAACCTAAAAGATGACAAATGATGAGCTTTTTCTTTGTTTCCTATAGAGAAGCTAAGCACTTTCATGGAAGTAGACACTATCAAGCTCGGGAATATTCCCTTACTCCACTTATAAATGACATGAGTTTTATCTTTGTTCCTTACATATAACCTAAACATTATCATGGAAGGAGACACTATCAATCTCGAGAATCTACCCTCACTAAACTTATAGAGAAAGGGCATCACTTGTCTAGGATTGAGGTTGATTTGGAATATAGAGTTACTTGAAGAACCTAATTGGTGGGTTTCTTGTATTAATTTTTTTAGCTCATGGCAACAGTTTACTGCAGCAATTCTACAAACCTAACAACTAGATAGCTATAAACTTCTATCAAAAACTGCAAAAGATGATCCATGCTCAAAAAGTGAAACACATTAAACTGAAAAGTATATACAACAAAAGTGAAATTGATTATCAAACTTGCTACTTGTCTCATTAAATTATGAAATGAAATTTGATACAACCCAATGATATATGTTCAAAAACTGAAACACGTTACACTGAAAAGAGTACAAACAACAAAAATGAAACTGGCTGTCAAACCTCCTACTTGTCTAGTTAAATTGCAAAATAAAATCTAATACAGCCAACGCAAAGAATCATTAAACTACTTGAAGCTCACAAACTGAATATATAAATATGCTCCAAAGTCTTTCTTTCATAACTGATGAAGAGGGAAATAAGTTACACATTACAATCGAAGTGGACTGAATCAAATTGTAAATTCCTCGGAGGATGTGCACAATTTGCGCAAGGGAAAATTGCATATATTATAGTTCCCAAGAGCATGCACTACATAGAAAATTCATCTGGTTTAATAATTGCAAACACATGCACAATTCTTCCTACAACTATTATCTTTGACTTAGTCACACAAGAATAGCAATCACACTAAAAATAGGAAAACAGTTAAATATGACTTGTGTTCCAAAATAAGAAGAGTGAAAGAAGAAAATTCCATATCTAGTGTATGGCACCATCTTCTACTTCACAAAAGGACAAGCAACATGGCCCTAAAAGGCTTAGATATTGTGATGTCATCATTTACAGTATTACTACCATAGATCGGTGTGTTGAGCTCCTACAAGGAAACTGAACTTTAAGAGCAATTAGGTACAACCTATTAACACTCCTTTGTGCGATGAAAGTTTTCAATGGTCCCAAGTCTCTTTCTCAATATCTCAAACTTCTCCTTACCCAAGGGATTTGTCAACAAATAAATAATCTATGAATCTGAAGGAACATATTCAAGGATTACTGCTCTTATTTAAACTCTAGAGTAAATATTATGTCTTGTGTCAAATCATACTAGTGTAGATTGAGAGTTAGGCAGCATACTCCAATTGAATTTACATGCATGCTCTAAATGTGTTGTTTATCTTGTTTCAACATAATACATTAGTATCGAAGCATTATACTTTCTACTCTACAAAACAACCCAAGTGTTTATTTGCATCTCAAAACATAAAATCTAGCTATTTGTAGATCCATCTATAGCCTAAAATAACCTCTAGTAATCACTTGCTATCTCAAAGTCCCTATTGAAAGAAGTTAACAAAAAGTAGCTTCTTGCAACCAAAATTCCATTCCTTCTAAAGTAGAAAGAGCTCTGAAAAATGATAATCAAGCATCCAACAACGCAATTACAGTTGATCATCCATGTCATTTGTTTTGTAGGAAACTATTGTATCGACTTTATGGATCTAATTCATTATAATGGATATTCATAATCAAATGTAAGATAGATTATAAATGAATTGCAAAAGCATTAGCATTTCACAATATTGTCAAAAGGGTTTTATCCCATATCAATCAAATTTCAAGAATCAAATGTCTGAAATAACTTCAAAAACACAAGAGATTTAGGAATTTACTTGTGTCAAAGGCACTACAGCTTCACAACTTGAGTATTCTTAATCGATTTGGAATCACTCACTAGCCAGGTTGTTGGGATTGATATATCCCTATTTGTGTATGCCAATACATCGAATATTCCTGCATCAAAATTTTTATCATCATAACAAAATGGGCTTCATTTAACAATCCTTTGAGAGATTCTCGTAACTCGTTACGATGGTAATAGTTCAATTAGCTGCAAGTCAAACTACATTATCCTTCTCTTTTACAATATTGGTCAAGATGACAATTGGTTGTAATTCCTCCCTTCTTTGCAATGAAAATAACTAGGGAAACATAATGCTTCAAAGTTTTATTAGATTAATCAAGAGCACTAATCTAGGTCATTTAACCTTTTTATTAGAATCAACTTTGTGAGTCCAGATCACATAATTAAAACATCAACAATTAAGTGAATCAAGCCCAATATTACAAATATGTTTACTTACATGGCTCATCAAAGCATGGGAGATGGCCTTAGGTAATACTAGATGCAATTTGGTGCATGATTGCTTGAATCTCTCTCATACTTTCTTTCACTCTTCTCTCTTGAGACACTATATAATGGAAACAAGGATGAACATTACACAATACACTTAGTATTCTTGTGTTCTTTTTTACACCTTGGGACTTGAGACTTGTACTGTATGAATACAAGGATAGTCAATGAACACAAATTGTAGTTAAAGGTGTCAATAAGGTTGCCACATGAATAAGTATCATGGGAACGCAAAGGATAGAAACAAACCATTTCTAAACAACCTCATTGTCTATCACAACATTGAAGTTCCATCTTTCAAGTACCTTTCATGAGGCTGTGTTCATAATCACCAAGACAATTCTCTAAAGATTACCAAATTCCAGGCACTATGATTATGATATTTGGTAAGCATTAGCAATATAGATCTATCAATGTGAAATTTTATCCACAACCAACACTCCCTCATTGACCAAAACAAACAAAAACAAAGAGAAAATACTTATACAGAACATCCAAGATATGCTCAATGATGTCCATACAAGATTTCAAAAAAATATCAACACTGCAACTTTGGATTGACCATCTATTTACGAAAATCCATACATATTCCAAAAATAATTTTTTTGATAAGAAATGAAAACCTTAGCCCCAATGCAAATAAACCTAAATAAACCTAGACCTAATAGTTAACAACCAAAGAACATCTAGCTTTTCAAAATAATAAAAAGGAAAACATTTCCAATGACATGTGAACACCAACAAATTTAGATTGAACATCTATCATCTAAAATCCATGCATTCCCCCTTAACTTAAAAAGTTTAAAAATCTATAAAAACTGCAAACCTCAGTCCCAATGCATACTATTCAAAACCCAAACCAAAGAATTATGAACCAAAATCCCATTAATCTCTTTATTTAATAATTAACAACTAGAGGTACTAAGCACCATATCTACACAAACATTCAGAAAAAACCGATAACACTACAAATTTATAGAGTACCAATTAACCAAAATCCTTATAGATTCTATAAAAAAGGAAAAACTATACTAAATGCAAAGATTATTCTCAATGCAAACTTTTCAAAATTCAAAACCCAAGAATTCTAAATCAAAATCCTCGTAAATTCGAAACAGTAAACATAGACATAACAATAAACAACTAGAGATCATCTCACTTTTCCAACTCCATCTCTAACAACTCCAATTTCCCAGTGGTTTTTTTTAACACTCGAAAAGGCGGTTTTCTGGGCTAGAAGAGTTTCCAAGTATGGAAATGTCTATTGTCACGTCCCCAGTTTCGACCCCATTTGCATGATGTATATAATGTAAATAATCATGGTGAGGAGCTAAAGGCAAAGGCCCCACCATCGATTTTGTTGTGTATGTTTCGGCAATGGGGATAATTGCCGGTGGCATCTCGTGCTATAAGGCACATTATAATTTGGCATCATGTAAACCCGCACATCAATTAAAATAAACCACAACCAGCTACGGCAGTGCAACGTTGAATGAAAAGGGCATGGTTCCGAAGGATAAGGGGTGGGGGATGTCAAACCTTGGTTAAGGAAAAAAAAAACCCATGTTTTATTGCCTTGATGTTTTGCCACCTTTGTTATTTGTCACCCAACTTCTTTCAACCTCTTTAATGTTCTGTTGGGTAGTTGGGCAGCTATGGTTGTTGGTGGATGGGCAGTTATTGCCTTTGGGAGTGGGGTGGCAGGACTGTCAGTCCTTTGCCCACATCCACACTCCACCCACGACCCCATGCTTGCCCTGCCTGTTCTGTTCTCCTCACGCACCTGTGCCCATGGCATTTTGTTTTTTCCTCTCCACGAGTTGCTGCTCACCTTCACGCAGGGAATTGTTGCTGTTACTCACGCATAGCCAATTTCGCGTCCTTTCAGCTGTTGTTGTTCACCCACGAACTGCAAATTGCGTCCTTCCTGTTGTGTGTGCATCCACAGACAAAAACGGAGCCGTTTTTCCTCACGCAGGGCCTCCATTGTCTGTTCCTTTCCTTGTTGGTTCGGATTGTTTACCCACGCACAGGTATTCTTCCGGTTGGGGTGCACATAGTGATCTGAGAGCCGTGCTCTTGCATCCACGACAGATCTGTGAAGGGCCATTCACGTTTTTGGTTGTCTCACAGATTAATTGGGTCGTTTTCCCTGCTGTAAGTTGTGCTCACTGGTAGATTTTGGGGCTGTAGTCTTCCCCATGTTGTGAATGTATTTGCTGTTACGTTTGGGGGCCATTGTAAATTCGAGTGAGAGTCATTTTGGCCACGATAGGGCCAAGAATGACTCAGGAATTTGTTTTTCCCGGTTTAAGCTGTGACAGCTAAGTAATTGCCTGAGTGCAATGGTTGGTCCCTTGGACTGGGCTGGCTTGGCTTGTTTGTTGACAGCCCGTGAAACCCAGCTGTGATTGGTTTGTTGTTTATGACCCCTTGGCTATGTATAAGCCTGCAATCGACCCTTACTCCGGAGGAATCATGCCCAGCTCGGGGGTGGCAGCGTTGCTGAGAGATTGATGAGCAAGCTGGCCTATGGTTGGGTGGAACGTTGCAGCGACGTAGTTGGTTGCGGGTGAAATTCTTTATTAATAGATAAGTGCCACTGTTTACTGCATCTCTGTAATTTATATTGGTGTTAAATGAACTATAATGAACACGGAGATTGCTGGAATGTGTATGTGTGCTTCCGCTGTATGATCAAAGATAAATGCATATGTGTATGCTTGTAAGTTTCAATTTCAGCATTTGAATTCTGTTTATGTTCATGGGGCATTTTGTCCGGTTGTATTTGATGTGCTCGTCGCGTCCTCTTCGCCGGTTGAGGGACGGGGACGTGACATCTATATCTCTGGAGAAGTTGTTGGCAGATAGATGTCTAAAGCTAAAGGGTATCTAGGGGTTGGCACAATGTACAAAACTGAGACTCTAAGTGTTAGTGAATGCTCTAAGTTAGAAGAGTTGGAAAGTATGGAAACATTGGCATCTTTGGAGTGGTTGTGGTTAAACATATGTGTGAAGTTGAAGAACATATGGGGGGTGGCACAGTCTAAAAAGATAATTTTAAATGGGTGCTTTGAGTTAGAATAGATGCCCAATATTGAAACATTTATATAGCATAAACATAAGAGGTAATTACACATTCTTTTGTACCAAAAAACGATCACATGAATGTGAAAATAGGTTACTATTGAAATATATGTATAAGCCAAAAACTTGACCGAAAGGGTTTACTTCTATAAGATAAAAACTCATCAAAAGGAGTTATCTTCTTTATTTACACTAAACAAAATCTGTTCAATTATCAAGGGTTTTGCTGGAATAAATCCTCACTATATATTTTGAGTTAAATAGTGATAATAGATATTTTTACAAAAAGTAAGTAAAATGGTTGAACCTATTTATTCCATAATCAAGAATAGTGACAACCTCAGCACAGTCATATGAAGAAACCAGAAGAAACCCCAATTACTGAAATATCTGAAATAAGTACCTATAATCCTCTAGTACCCTAAACAAAAAAATTAATGAACAATAAGTAATGGAACAAGTAAATAAGATGCCATGGAATTGAAAAAATGACATGGTAAATGCTCTGTAAATAATTACTGCAAGGGTTTATAAGCAAGTTGAAAGGAGTTCCTCCATCGCGACAAATTCTTGCAGACAGATAAATTGATCTTGGTAACCTCAAGCCTTACCACTCGTTGGTAAATATTTTGAACTTGTACCGCGCTCCCTGAGATAGTTGAGGTGAAGGACTTCAAACCATCGCATGGTTGGGTTTAGGTTGTGTTATCCACTAATTTTTCACTTAGTGGATTTTTTGGTGAGTCGCCAGAGCATTGAACAAGTACACTTGTTCGTGATCAGAATTCAGAAGTCCACCAGCCTTTTTTTGGGAATCTGTTTGGATTTGTTTGTAAATACATGTTCATACTCCCTTGGGGAAATTGTAAAAAATGTCCTAGCATTTAATTTTTTATAAAAGGCTCGGCTTCCCGGACTTAAGCATCAAGCCGACTAGCCCAGACTGTTTTTTTCCTTGGTTATTATTGGTTGTTGAACAAACAACTAATAATTTCCGAGTTTTTCACTTGCACCTCCAAAGTTGGGGTAGTTGTCTTGGTATTTCGGCCTTAGGAGTTTATTAGAGCCTTCTTGTCAATGTTTTTCAACATTCTAGGCATTTCAATTGAGTTGTATGAACATGTACTAGGTCCCCCTAGAGTTTCGTTTAATTCCGAGAAAAAATAATTTTTTCTTTCTGTTTTTTAAGCCATTTTTTAATGGTTTAATTAGAAAATTTCAAAATGTAAAAAAAAAGTGATTCAGAGCTTTCGGCATGGTTGGGCTCATTTTTAAACCCAGCATAGCGTCTTTACCCTAAGGGCCACTTTCACCATCACTTGGACAGCAGGAACACCGGTGACGCAGTATTTGGCTAAAAATGTATCATAGTAGCATTTAAAAGCTAAAATTAGATAAAAGACACTAAAATCCAAATTTAGAAAAGTCAAAATACTTTTTTTTAATGATGGGGTGGCTTGGCATATGGGTCCCCATTAACTTAAGACTCTTTTTAACTTAGTGGAAGTTAAAACTTTGGCTTAAGAGGTGAAAGTGAATTGTCATATGAGAGGGGTGACGTGAGCTTCCTCACGAGTGGTATGATCACAAATTAATGCATAAAAAAGGTGACGTGACGGTTGAGGCTTGCCCATGCTTACGTGGAAGGTTAGTGAGTGGGATTGGGGGACCCATCCACACTTATAATATATTAAATCGTCTTTGGTATCGTGTGTGTTCATGCAAGCGAGTGGGTGAATTTTGGAGGTGACGTCAAGGGGTTCCATTCTAACATTTGCCTTATCCTTGCGATGGCTTATGGGTGAGGACCCCACCCCATATCCTTTATTTGTTCAAAGCTCAAGTTTGGCCCAATGTTTCGCGTATCAACCTTTCATTAAATTTTTCCCTCACACCAAGACTATCGTACGACTCACGTGGAAGCAAACTCACGCGTGAGGGATTGAAGGCTATTGATTTGGAGGTTGGTGAATCTTAGTGTGTTGGCACTGATAGGATGTGTTGGCAATTCAGCTCTAGTTTAGCTCCAGTTGAAGCTTAGGTTTAACTCGATTAACTCTGGGCTCTCTTTAGTTTATAAAGTTTTCCTTGGGGCTTGTTTTTTTTATAAATAGAGGCTCTTGGAGCTCTATTCTAGATGGATCTTTGTGGTAGAGTTACTATGAGAAACTTTTATCACCATTTTCTTTAGAATTGCTAATAAAGATATTCGAGTTTGGAGGCCTATGGGATTTTTATTGTAGTGAATTCTCAATGGTCGAGGTGATATTGTCTCTAACTCCTTGCTTTCAATACTTGTATATGTTTAATTAATTTGCCAGCTTAAGAAGGCCATTGTTGACACGGTAGAATAGCCATTTGTTGTATCAATTTGGTTATTTATGCAAAGTAGATTAATATCTTGATGGACATGAGTAGTTTGTAATATGAAATGTTGATTTGGATTTTATTTTCCTAGCATACTAGCATATGATTTTTTGATCTCATTTCTTGTATTGAGTGTTTGTGTGTTATCAGGCTTCACCAATTGTAGAAGGCTGCGAGCTCAGCTGCTTCTATCTCAAGCTTCAAACAACTATTTTTCAGTTTAACATTTTGTGACTGCAGGACCTATAGGGCTTGTTATCTTTTGCTACAAAAAATAAAGTTGGGAGCAGCTCTCTCTCTTGTGTTCCATCCACAAGATAAAAACATTCTTTTGGTTACTAGTTACTACAAGAAGCCCTAAACTCCATTTATCTACCCGTTGGTTTCTTCTTTCTTGTCTTGTTTGGCTTGTCCTCCTCTTCTCTGTTCATTGTCGTATTTTTCAGTCATCTTCCTTACTGTTCGCTGCCCCCTTTTTTCAAACACCTTCCTTTATTTGTTTGTTGTCTATCTCTGTATTTTTCAGCCCTGTCTTTCTTGTTGTTGTCCCATTGTTCTCTGTTGTTCTCCTTCCAGCCTTAGATATTCTCCTTTCCATCCACTTCTCCTTTCCCTTGTTCGTTAGATCCAAGATTTTGTTAGCATCTTTAAAGCTTGCATTTCTAGCTCATTTACTAGCTTGCATCTAGAAGTCGATTTGGCATATATACTAGTTTGCTTCCTTCCATATAGATCTCAAATTTCAAAGTCTAGGACTTGCATTAAGTTAACTATTTTCAATTTATTTCTTTGATTTGATTGACAATGACGGGTCTCTGAGCTTTGTTGTGCTTTAGGTGATCAAAAAAGAGATCTATAAAAGACAAGCAAGAAAACCTAAACAAGAAACCAAGAAAAGAAGACACGACCAATATTGCAAAACCAAAAAAGAGCAAAACCAAGAAGAAGTTGTGAACCAAAGAAGATAAAAAACATTCTCTTTTTATAAAAGCCATTAAGGCTCCTTCCATTTTAACTTGTCAAATGTATTCAAAGGTCGAAAATACAAAAGATTGTAACAGTTTAATAAAAGTTTCGTGAGTGGGATCTTTAATCCCCCACACCCAGCTTCCCCATTTGGGGAAGTCTTATAGTGGCCTTTTTTTTTAGTGGTTTGCTAGCTTAGATTTACTTCACTAGGTTGGTTTCATTTTATGCTTAGAATAGTGATTTCTATTTAGTTCATTATTAGCATTTTAATCATTGTTTTACAAGTTTTGAGCTATCACGTGGTTTCATATTTACAATCTGATTGTCTCTTAAAATAAACCAAAGTCTCTTGAACTTTCCATAACCCAAGTCAAGAGCACTCTCTGTCGAAGAGCATAGTTAGATTTGCATTTTCCTTGCATTAGGCATATAAAATAGTTAAAGTCTCTTGAACTTTTGTCATAAGACAAAGCCAAGAGCACTCTCTGTCGAAGAGTTTAAATGTGTGCTCTAAACTTAAAATTTGCAATTCACAGCCTCCATTCTAAAATTTATTTCGTTGCTTTCCGCCATCAAGTATGCTCTGTCGACCCTAAAAAGTTGGATTTGTACTCAGAACGGTGGTTGGATTTGATTAATCGAACAAGTGAAAACATTAATAAAACTTTCATCCCCATAACCAATGAACTGGAGTTGTCGATAAATACTGAAGTAAGTGGGAAAATTCATGCTAGTGACCCCGGAATAAACCCTTGTCTCAGAGTTCAATCAGACTGGTTAAGTTTCTTGGACACCTAACCTGGAAGCCTGGACGGTCTGACATCTCATTGAGAGGAGCCACTGAAGGTATATATTTCGGTTGATACCTTGTGTATTTAGCCATAATAATCAAGATCACTTAAACTTATAAAATTTACAAAGAACACTTGCAAAATGATCTCACAAACATACTAAACGCTTATATCTTTGCATCCCAAGCACTACAATCTTGACTATGTTACCCATCGAATAAGGCACTGGTCTTGTGCTTATTTCATTTATATATCTGAAGTGCATATTTTATTTCATTATGGATGCCTTTGCTTAAATCAATGAGTTGTGTTGTCCTTAAATTATTGTAAGTATACATTTGTGCTATTTAAATTTTAAATCTGTGATATTTTCATCATAATAAACTATTAAACAACACCCATCCACACCATCATACACCAAAAACACTCAAAATACATTGAGACATATAAATTCTTTGTTAGGGACTACCCCCCTTGGCTTCGTTAGGAGTTAGCCTAAACAGAGGAGTTAGGAATAGGTGACAGTATCTAGCTCTGTGCTTGCCCCCAAGGCCACACCTCTCCCACTTTCTCAAGTGAGGAGACAACTTTCAGAATATTTCTGTTGCTGGTGTGCATTCGGCAGACAACATCTTTTAGCACCGTTTCCGGGGACAAATCTTTTTGTTCCTAGACAACCTTTGTCTCTTTTTAGTTTTTTACCTTTTTCCCTCTTTGGTATATTTTTAGTCCAATTAACTCTCTGAAATTAGACTTGAATCCACCTGGCGAATCCACTATCAGTAAACACCTCAAGGTATTCAACTAGAAGAAACTCTGAAGGTTTGCTCAATTTTATCCTTGAACCTAAAAAGGTTTATAGTAGGAGACTGAACAAACTTGCTTCTCATACGATCCTTGAAAAACTTGGATCTGAATCTGTTTCGGACATCCATGTTTTGTTTCAAGAAAATTTTGAAAACTCTGAAAATAATAACTGTTTCCTTACCACGATGAACGATTAATTTACTCAATTAGACTTCTCTCAGATAGCAGGTCAACCCCATGAGGTTCCTGAAAAGACCATTGAGAAGCTTGTCACTTTCACAGGCACTGATGCCTCTACCTCTGCTGAGCAACATATCAGATATTTTTCAAAACACTATGGTGCCTATGTCAAGGGTGTTGACAAACAAGAAGATGTATACATGACTCTATTTTCTTTATCTTTGGATGGTAAAGCTGGAAACCTGTATGACAACCTGCCAGACAATGCATTTTCTACCATGGTAGCCTTCAAGACTACCTTCCTCAACAAATTTGGCAATAAAAAATAACCCAAACATCTATTGGCAGCCTTAACCGGTATGAATAAATCCGATATGGAAACCATGGATGAATTCAACGATAGGTTCACAGAGTTATCAAATTCCATCCCTTCTACTTATGCTCCTCTTGCAGCTTCCACTTTGGATTATTACATAGAAGCATTAAGTAGCGAAATACAGTATCAGATAAGAGACAAGGAGCCCACCACATTGTTTGAATCTCAAGGTTTGGCTATAAAAGTTGACAAAAACATCCAGTCTTTAGGAGAATCAAACATCCAGGGTTACTCTAGATCGTCCATGCCTCTGAAACTATGGAACCTAAAGAAAAAGAGCCATCCAACACTGCTTATGAGAAGAAATTCATTGAAATGGCTGAAAGGATTGAAGAGATGGAAAGAAAGCACATAGCACAATTAAAAGAGGTTCAAAACCAGGTTATCATTGTTGAAAGGATACAACCCCCACCACCTCCTAGAACATTTCCTGCAAAACCAACATGGGAAAGAAGAAATCTCAACCATGAACAGAGGCCTCCTCATCAACTAGAGGATGCTAATGTGGTTGAACTTTACAAGCCATTTTGTATGGCATGCAAATATTTCCATGAGGAATATTGTTGTCATTATGCATGTTATATTCAGGAACATGGTTATCCTGAGGGTTGTTGTCAAGCCTAAGTATATAAACTATGTAGGTGACATGCATAATATTTTCAGAGAAAGTTGGAGAGAGGAAAAAAAATATTCGAAAGAGCCTGATTACATTAACACAGTTGGGCAGCTCCATCGTGTCACCACAGAAACCTGGAGCCAAGTGAGAGAGTATAGTCAAGATCATGATACAAGTGATGAAGAGTCTCTTACACCTGACATGAATGATAACTATGAGACTTTATATGAAAATACAATATTAGAAGTTTTGTGTGATGAGAATCCTCCATGCTCTCCACTTGATGACAAATATTTGGAAAGTTGGGTCCCCTATGATATCTTTGAAACCCAGCTTCTTGAAGAAGATTGTTTTGAGAAGAATGAGGATTGTAGCCAGGGACTTGATACCAGTGATGATGCATCTCTCATATCCGAAATAGATGGCTATGATGACTATTGGACTTTTATTGAAAATCCAACCTATTATACTTTTGAAAATATTTATGAGAATCCCATCTATGATGTGTCCAGTGAGGGGAGTTTTTATTATGAAACTTATGAAAGTTGTAAAGAAGAGCATTCGAAGTTTTCCTATGATCAGTCAGAGTTGTATTTGAGTATCTGTAATGAGGACTTGGAGAAGCAATAAAGTGAAGAATCAGATAGGATGCAACTAGCTCAAGTTTTTCCTCGGCCATCTTCCTCACACATAAATGTTCCTTATGATTTGGAGCAGTGTTGGGCTTACACGCAGAGTTATCAACTGATAAGCCATTTTGATGAGTATGATGATCTACCTCCTCATACAGATTTTTACATCAGTCCTATCCAATCTTGGATGGGAGAATTCTGTAGGAGCCCCTACCAGTTTGGGAAGAAGTTCGACGACATTATTCAAGCCTATGATTCCCCATCCAACCTGCCCATTGTCGATCATCACGTAGGTTTGCATTTTCTAGAAATTGTGTCCTTACTTTGGTTGGTAACGAAAGACAAGGAAAAAAAAATTACATTAATAAAATGCTTAGGTGGCTACACTGAATTTATGATTACACCTAGCCCTTTTTATATCATGCTTAGAGTAGGAAAATAAGCTCCTTAAAGTGAGCATTTACTTTAGCATTTTATTTCTGTACTTAAGAATAAATAAATTTTTCAGTTAAGTTTTGTCATTTCTATGACTAAAGCAACTTTTGAATCAATGGCTATTTTTCATAAAACTTGTGCTACTAAGGTTTTCTTGTCAAATTGAGATGTTTTTACAGGATATGGAAACTAGAGATTCTAGTGTTCTCGTATGCTCTCTTTGCATAAGAGACTAGATCAAGCACACGTCTCGCAGTTGGAGCCAGATGTTATCCACTAATTTTGCACTTAGTGGATTTTTCGGTGAGCCTCCAGAGCATTGAACAAGTACACTTGTTCGTGATTAGAATTCAGAAGTCCACCAGCCTTTTTATGGGAGTCTGTTCGGATTTTTTTGTAGATAAATGTTCATACCCCCTTGGGGAAATTGTAAAAAATGTCCTAGGATTTAATTTTTCATAAAAGGCTCAGCTTCCCGGACTTAAGCATCAAGCCGACTAGCCAAGAGTGTTTTTTGCCTTGGTTATTATTGGTTGTTGAACAAACTGCTAATAATTTTTTAGTTTTTCACTCGCATTTCCAAAGCTAGTGTCTTTGTCGTGGTATTTCAGCCTTGGGAGGTTATTAAAGCCTTCGTGTCAATGTTTTTCAACATGCTAGACATTCCGATTGAGTCGTATAAACATGTACTAGGTCCCCCTAGAGTTTCGTTTAATTCCGAGAAGAAATAAAATTTTCCATTTTTAAAGCCATTTTTTAATGGTTTAATTAGAAATTTTCAAAATGTTAAAAAATAGTGATTCAGAGTCCGTTTTCGGCATGGTTAGGTTCATTTTCAAGCCTGGGGCAGCGTCTTTATCCTAGGGGCCACTTTCACCATCACTCGAGCATTCGGAGCACCTGTGAGGCAGTATTTAGCTAAAAATGCATCATAGTAGCATTTAAATACTAAAATGGGATAAAATGCACTAAACTCCAAATTTAGAAAAGTCGAAATAATTTTTTTAATGATGGGGTGACTTGGAATATGGGTTCCCATTAACTTACGACTCTCTTTAACTTGGTGGAAGTTAAAACATTGGCTTAAGAGGTGAAATCGAGTTATTATATGATAGGGGTGACGTGAGCTTCCTCACGAGTGGTATGATCACGAATTATTGCATAAGGAACGTGACGTGAGGGTTGAGGCTTGCCCATGCTTATGTGGAAGGTTAGTGAGTGGGATTGGAGGACCCATCTAGACTTATAATATATTAAATCATTTCTGGTGTCGTGTGAGTGTTCATGCAAGCAAGTGGGTGAAATTTGGAGGTGACGTCAA
Source organism: Pseudotsuga menziesii (assembly GCA_001517045.1). Lineage (NCBI taxonomy): Eukaryota > Viridiplantae > Streptophyta > Pinopsida > Pinales > Pinaceae > Pseudotsuga > Pseudotsuga menziesii. The sequence continues at coordinate 358,954 of LPNX010694806.1, forward strand.
GCAGTTCCATGCTAACATTTGCTTGATCTTTGCGATGGCTTATGGGTACGGACCCCATCCCATATCCTTTATTTGTTCAAAGCTCAAGTTTGGCCCAATGTTTCGGGTATCAACCTTTCATTAAATTTTTTCCTCATGCCAAGCCTGTCGTAAGGCATAGATTCGAGATCGAGACCCACCCACAACAGAGGAGGTAGCAGCATCGCTAGCTTCAACGTAAGTAATCAGTCATCAGGCAACCTCTATGGTTGCTACCACCGTGGGATAACGAACGCGTAACCTCGGACATCGTGAGAAAATGCAGTGTGGACCAGAGCATAATAATAATGAGAAAGTGCAACGCCGGAAGTTATTAGTCAAGAGAAAGCATCACACGATCACATCTTGTCATCCAACCTCCTGTATAGTGTACATAAGTCTGTCTCAACTGTGCAGCTCGCTATATGGAATCTGCACGCTCCGACATCTGTCACCCGGCCACTAGGTTTCAGCCTCGATCATCAATATCGTAAGTGCTTCAAACCCACCCCCTAGTGAATTCAGTAATAGTAGCTATGCACTAGCCAAAAGAACCCTCAGTGGAAAGAAATTCACACGTGAGGGTTTGAAGGATGTCAATTTGGAGGTTGGTGAATCTTAGTGTGTTGGCACTAATTGGATGTGTTGGCAATTCAACTCCAATTCAGCTGCGGTTCAAGCTGAGGTTTAAATCGGTTAACTCTAGGCTCTTTCTTCAGTTCATAAAGTCCCCCTTAGGTCTTAGTTTTTGTATAAATAGAGGCTCTTGGAGCTCTATTCTAGATGGATCTTTGTGGTAGAGTTACTCTGAGAAAATTGTATCAACGTTTGCTTTGGAATTGTTTATAAAGATATTCAACTTTGGAGTTCTATGGGTTTTTTATTGTGGTGAATTCTTTATGGTGTAGGTAATATTGTCTCTAACTCCTCTCTTTCAATACTTGTATGTGTTTAATTAATTTGCCAACTCAAGAAGGCCATTGTTGGCACGGTAGAATAGCCATTTGTTGTCTCAATTTGGTTATTTATGCAAAGTAGATTAATATCTTGATGGACATGAGTAGTGAGTAATACAAAATGTGGATCTAGATTTGATTTTCCTAGCACACTAACATATGATTTTTTAATCTCACTTCTTGTATTGAGTGTTTGTGTGTTATCAAGCTTCACCAATTATAGAAGGGTGCGAGCTCAGCTACTTCGATCCCAAGCTTCAAACAACAATTTTTGAATTTAACATTTTGTGACTGTGGGACCTACAGGGCTCGTTATCTTTCGCTACAAAAAAGAAAGTTGAGAGCAGCTCTCTCTCTTGTGTTCCATCCACAAGATAAAAACATTTTTTTGGTTACTAGTTACTACAAAAAGCCCTAAACTCCATTTATCTACCCTTTGGCTTCTTCTTTCTTGCCTTGCTTGGCTTGTCCTCCTCTTCTCTATTCGCTGCCCCATTTTTCAATCATCTTCCTTACTGTTTGCTACCCCATTTTTCAGCCATCTTCCTTTATTTGTTTGTTTTCCATCTGTGTCTTTTTATCCCTATATTTCTTCTTGTTGTCCCATTGTTGTCTATTGCTCTCTTTCCTGCCTTAGATCTTCTCATTTCCATCCACTTCTCCTTTCCCTTGTTCGTTAGATCTAAGATTTTGTTAGCATCTTTAAAGTTTGCATTTCTAGCTCATTTACTAGCTTGCATCTAGAAGTCGATTTGGCATATAGACTAGTTTTCTTCCTTGCATATAGATCTCAAATTTCAAAGTCTAGGACTTGCATTAAGTTAGTTATTTTCAATTTATTTCTTTGATTTGATTGACAATGATGGGTCTATGATCTTTGTTGTACTGTAGGTGATCAAAGAAGAGATCTATAAAAGACAAGCAAGAAAAGTTGAAGAAGAAACCAAGAGAAGAAGACACAACCAAGATTGCAAAACCCAAAAGAAGTTGTGAACCAAAGAAGATAAAAAACACTCTCCTTTTGTAAAAGCCATTAAGGCTCCTTCCATTTTAACTTTTCAAGTTCTTACAAAGGTTGAAAATCCAAAAGATTGTACCAAAGTTAATAAAAGTTTTGTGAGTGGGGTCTTTAATCCCCCACACCCAGCTTCCCCATTTGGGGAAGTCTTGTAGTGGCCTTTTTTTTTAGTGGTTTGCTAGCTTAGATTTACTTCACTAGATTGGTTTCATTTTATGTTTAGAACATTGATTGTTATTTTAGTTCATTATTAGCATTTTAATAATTGTTTTACAAGTTTTTGAGCTATCACGTGGTTTCGTATTTACAATTTGATTGTCTCTTAAAAGAAGCCAAAGTCTCTTGAACTTTCCATAATCTAAGTCAAGAGCACTCTCTGTCGGAGAGCATAGTTAGATTTGCATTTTCCTTGCATTAGGCATATAGAATAGTTAAAGTCTCTTGAACTTTTGTCATAAGACAAAATCAAGAGCACTCTTTGTCGGAGAGTTCAGCTGTGTGCTCTAAACTTAAAATTTGCAACTCACACCCTCCATTCTAAAATTTACTTTGTTGCTTTCTGCCACCAAGTATGCTCTACCGACCCTAAAAATTTAGATTCGTACTCAAAACGGTGGCTGGATTTGAATAATCGGACAAGTGAAAACATTAATAAAACTTTCATCCCCATAACCAACGAACCGGTGTTGTCAATAAATATTGAGGTAAGTGGGAAAATTCTTACTAGTGATGCCGGAATAAACCGTTGTCTCAGAGTTCAATCAGGCTGGTTAAGTTCCTTGGACACCTAGCCTGGAATACTGGATGGTCCGACATGTCATTAAGAGGAGCCATTGAAGGTATATCTTTCGGTTGATACCTTGTGTTCTTAGCCACAATAATCAAGATCACTAAAACTTTATAAAATTTACAAAGAACACTCGCAAAATGATCTTACAAACATACTGAACGCTTATATATTTGCTTCCCAAGCACTGCAATCTTGACTATGCTGCCCATCGAATAAGGCACTGGTCTTCTGCTCATTTCATTTATATATATGAAGTGCATATTTTATTTCATTATGGATGCATTTTCTTAAATCAATCAGTTGTGTTGTCCTTAAATTATATTTTAAATCTGTGATTTTTTCATCATAATAAACTCCTAAACAACACCCATCTCCATCATCATTCACCAAAATCACTTAAAATACATTGAGCCATAGAAACTCTTTGTTAGGGACTACCCATTTGGCTTCGTTAGGAGTTAGCCTAAATGGAGGAGCTAAGAGTAGGTGCGAGTACCTAGCTTTGTGCTTGCCCCCAAGGCCACACCTCTCCCACTTTCTCAAGTGAGAAAACATTTTTCAGAAGATTTATGTTGTTGGTGTGCATTCGGAAGAAAACCGATTGCAAAATAGAGAAAATGGTGAGCTAAATGTAATATTCAAAACTGCACTCCATGAACCTCGAGATTGAGGATTGTGTACTAATACGTTTGGTAAATTCCAAGTATGCAAAATCCACGTAGAAATTAACACGAAGTATGAAATCGAAGAAAAACTATGCGCATTTAAATGTTAAATGACATGTTGAACCTCATCCAAGAGTAATAATCCACTTTTTGTCATTATTATCAAAGCTACAATATAATCTTGAAGCCTATACTTTATGACAATAATATGTGTTCACCGAAAGTCCACGGTAAGGTAAGCTCGTCTTTAATTTAGATGCATAAACGAAAGCTTGGAAAATCACGCTAAATTGTAACTAATATATTACAAATCAATAGCAACCATGGTGTCAAAGTAATATACGTTATAATGAAAGTAAATCATAAAGAAAATTATGTATACTCATTTCTAAGTGAAGCATGATAACTTATAAGTGAAGCATGAAAATTATGTAAACTCATTTCTAAGTGAAGCATGATAACGTCATAACTTATAAGATATTATGTAAACTCATTTCTAAGTGAAGCATAATAACTTGCACTTTTAGTATAGTTATAATAAAAGTATTATATATGAAAATTTTGCAAGTGGACGACCTATGTTTAAAGCAAATTTTGAATGCAAGGTTTTGTAAAATAAATTGTAAATGATTTAGGGTGTAAAAATAATATTGTGAATGATTTACCGTTTATATATATATATATAAAGGCTAAAAGATGTCTATTACGACATTTTTATTTTTATTTATAATTTAAAAAAACTTCTTTAATCTTTTCATGTGTACCTACATGCTTTAAGGAAATTATGTTAATTATGGGTTTTTATTGGAGCAAGTTCATTTTCTTTTGTGAATGTCTTTTGAAAAATTATTCCAAAACTTATTTGGAATCTTACTGATTTTATGCATTTAATCGGTTGCCTTTTACTCTCCTTTGTGAGAGACCAAATCCATTCATTTGGGATGTGATTGTATAGCATTTGCAATGTGGGCATGAGAATTATCATTTGTGTTTCTATATGCATGCATCCATCTCCTGGGATTCATCTTTAAAAGTGGTCTGAGAAGGCACTCATTTGCAGCAAATTCATCCTTATCGTGTACACTATAAGGGTGATTAGTATTTAGAAACATTTTATACTCATCATATATTTTCTTTCCCAAATGTTGTGATCTTCTAGATGAGGCGTAAGGTCCACGTGTTGGGCATCCATAAGATCCCTTAGTCTGAAGGCCTTTGATTTGTATATGCAATATCAAGTAATAATTTAAGATGTTATGAAATAAATAAAATCAATAAATACAATATGAAGTGATTAACACCAACTATAACTCACCACAACACATTAATGGACATGTGTTGGAGGAGCTAGTTGGTAAGCCGACTAAGTCGATCAGCTGACTAATTAGAGATTAAGTCAACCACATAAGGTTGTGTCGGTTGACCGAACCGACAGGTAGTTATTTGTAACTATTTGTAAATCATATATATTAGGCTGTTGAGCCAGATGAGAACTCGGTTTAGTTCTGTATTTGTATGGACCCTTTTCATGTAATATAATCTATTATTCCACATATGTGTTCTTGTCTCTTGTTTCTGATATGTCTGTATGCTTTTAATGTGTATTATTGGTAACCCTCTGTGATCCATGAGATTACAACATTGCTTCCATTGTTGGTAGTACATCCCTGAGATGAATACAAGCAGATGATGTCAGAACAGGAGATTAAATACTGGTGGGAGCATAAGATAGCAAATTAATTGCAAAATTACGCGCGGAGAAACAGATTAATGACTTCTCAGGAAAAGGAAAGATTCTTTACCAAAACCCATGATAAGTTTGTAGAATCAGTGCCCCAGCTTTTGAAAAAACTTTTGGATGAAACGACCGGAAGCGACTAAGGACCAACAACTGCTAAAGAAACTGATTTGAGGGGGAAGAACAAACCTGTTGGAGTGGTTTGGAAAGATCACTGATGAATTCTGCGAGGAGCAAGCTATAGAAGAAAGAAGTTAGGTAGAGACCATTCAGAATAAATTCTATATAGACCTTACCAAGCAATTCCTGTGCTCCTTACCGACCTTTCTGTTCAAATTCCTGATAGAAAAAGGAGTAGGTCATATCGTGAAACCTCTTCCATCACTACGCGAACCGCCACAAAATTCTAACTAGGCGGAGAAAGAAGGAAAGTGGGAGAAATTCATTGCGGAAAGGGAGTGGGAATATTTCCTAAGCAAGTAAACAGAACTATCCGAGCTTTCTAAAAGCATTGGGCAGGACATGGGGGGGTAGCTGGTCATATGTCGGGGTAAAGTGAATAGGATTCTAGTCAACTAAAAAGAGATACCATCACCAGCGATGAAAAGTCAACTTAAAAAGGAAACCAAACGGACAGTGACACATAACGGTACGACGGATTTATAGAAAATGGAGAGAGAGAAGAGGCTGAAAAGAAGGGAAGAAAGAAGAGAAAGAGCTATATCACTGCAAAGAGAAATGAGTACTAGGGTGACAGACAAGGAAAGAAATCTGTCGGAGTTTGGTCATGACCGACAGGAAGAAGGCATGGATGAAGAGGCATGACAAGGATACAAATGGAAAATGAAAATATTAAATGGAAGAGCTTTCGATGGAAATCATACCATTCAGAAACAACAAAACCAATTTTCACAGTGCTCAAAGTCGAGACAGTCGAAGAAACCAACCCAATGACTGCAACAGACTTTCCTGCCACATTTTCACAGTTTAAAGAAGGGAGCCGACCAATCAATGAAGCCAAAGCACCGGAATGGTTAGATGCTAATGTCAAAACTAAAGAATTTGACATATCAAGTGATGATCGACCAAAAATGAAAAAAATTGGAGACTACTGGAGTGAATAACAAACAACAGAAATAGTAAACTTATTAAACGAATTTCACGATGTATTTGCTAGACACTACAAATATCTCAAAGGTCTAGTCCATGAAATTGGTGAAATGAAGATCAACATCAAACCTGATGTCCGACCTGTAAAGAAAAGACCATATAAACTAGCTCATAAGTACAAAGAGATAGTCAAGAAAGAGATTGATAATATGCTTGCAGTAGGAATTATCTACCCTATTGACCAATCAAAATGGGAAAGTACAATGGTTGTTCAACTAAAGAAACATGATCCAACCATGCTAATGATCTGTGTCAACTTTAGAGACCTAAATAAAGTTACATTAACAAATCAATTTCCAACACCTTATGTAGATGAAATTTTAATTGAGGCCGTAGGACATGAATGCTACTGGTTTACAGATGGATTCTCATGTTATAACTAAGTACCAATAGGCAAAGAAGATAAAAAAAAGACAACATTCGTATGTGAATTTGGCTCATTTGCTTACAGGGTTATGCCTTTTGGATTAAAAAACACACCTGCAGTATTTTCAAGAATTATGGTCAAAACATTTCAAGAATATATTTACAAAACAATGGCAGTATATTTCGATGATTGCAAAATATACTCTATGTTGAAAGATCATTGCAAATGGCTAAGGCTCATGTTGGAACGATGCCAACAAATGCAGCTAGCTTTGAACATCAAGAAGTGCATATTTCTGACCCCTATAGGGATACTATTATGACACATTGTCTGCAAAGAAGGCGTCACGGTTGACTTCACAAAAATAAAAATTATCCTCGACTTAAAACCACCGGTGAACCCAAAACAAGTCAGGGTACTACTTGGTCATACAGAATATTACAGGAAATTCATAAGATACTGTTTAGATATGACCTATCCACTGGAAGAACTGTTAAGAGAAGATCAGGAGTTCAACTAGACAGAGGAATGCAACATATCATTTGAAACACTAAAAAGGAAGCAAGTCGAAGCAACCATTCTAATATTTCCAAACTAGTCGACCAAATTCCATGTATACATCGAAGCATCAGGCCTAGCAATATGAGTAATCCTAACTTAACCATGGGATGATGGAATGGACTACCATATAGTTTAGAGCAGCAGGAAATTAAATAAAGCAGAAAGAAACTACTCGACAATAGAGAGAGAAGCATTAGGAGTGGTTTTTGCAGTACAGAAGTATCGGCATTACCTACTAGCCAATCCGTTTATCTTTTATACCGACCCCCAAGCACTAAAATACCTCGTAAATAAGCCCTTACACCATGGGAGAATTTGTTGATGGCTACTTATATTCCAAGAATTTGAATTCGAAGTTGTTTTCAAACTAGGAAAATTAAATGTCGGTCTCGACCACTTATCACGAATTGACACAGGAGAGGAACCAACAGGAGTTAAAGACAACCTACCAAATGCACATTTATTTCGAATAGAAGCAGTCCCAGCAGAATTAGAGGAAATAGATCAATTTTTAGAAGATGGACAAGCACCAAAAGGGATGAGCATGAAGAAGAAACAAATATTAGCCATGAAAGCTACACCATATAGCCTCATAAATGGATTCTTATATAAAATGGGCTTGGATGACATCCTCAGAAGATGTGTACTAGAACATGGAAGAAATAGTATTATGTATGAAGCACATTATGGACTAGCGGGAGGACATTTTCAATCAGAAACAACTGCCAAGAAAATCCAACAGTCAAGGTTATGGTGGCCGACACTTCACAAAGACTATAAAAGGTTTGTGAGCCAATGTGACAAATGTCAACAACTAGGATGAACTCTACCTAGTACAGAAATTCCCTTGATGTCAGTAAACCCAAGTTTGACATTTGAAATTTAGGCCATCAACTTCATAGGACCATTCCCCATACCAGCAAAAAGAATAGGTGCAAGGTACATAATAACTGCAGTAGAGTATGTAACCAAGTGGCAAAGGCAGAACTAGTCGACAAATGTCCCAGTGAGGTAGCTGTTATATTTATCTATGAAAATATCATTACCAAATTTGGATGTCCAATAACCCTAATCAGTGACTAAGGGTCACACTTTGTTAATAAAACCATTAAAGAACTAACAGATTAGTTCCAAATTGACCATCGATGTAGTACAACTTATCATCCTCAGTCGAATGGAGCAATTGAGGCATTCAACAAAACATTAACAAGACCCTAACAAAATCTATAACACCGAAAAAGACAACTAGGATGAGAAGATACCTGCAGTACTATGGACTTATAGAACAACATACAAGCATTCGACAGACCAAACACCGTTCTAACTACTCTATGGACAAGAAGCAGTTGTTTCACTACATTTTCGATAGAAAACACCTATTATAGAAGAAATTTTACATGTCGATATCGAACAGGGAAGGAAGGACCAACTGATGCAATTAAGCAAGATAGAAGAACACCGACTGATCGCTTTACAACACCAAGAAATCCAAAAACAACAATAGAAGGCATGGCATGATCGTAATATCAAAAACAAAAACCTGTCGGTAGGGGACCTTGCACTACTATACAACAGTCGAGTAAAAGGAAAACCCATAAAGCTACATACATAATGGATGGGACCCTACATTGGCGAAGAGATTCATGCCAAGGGATCAATCCGACTAAGGACGTTACAAGGCATAGTATTTTAGAAATTTATTAATGGTGCCCGACTAAAGTGATACAAAAATTGAAACAAGTATAAAAAAGAGCATATAATGACCATAACGGTTAAACAAAAACTATAAAAATATGAAAAAAAATTAAAATAAACAAAACAGAACCAACACCCATAAACCAAGATGACAAGAAATCAATGCTTTGACAGCCAACATCACACCCATTGAAATACCACCATCGACCGCTCACATGATCGACATCGACCAACGACCTCAAAGGTCAAATCATGCCTTCATGACTACGAGCGCCAAAATCAAATCGCCATTAATGCAAACTCAAGTGACCGCACTAGACCATCACTTCCGCCGTTAATACACCCATCGACAGAAACGTCAAACACCTCACCTATAAATATGGAATCAAAAAAGGATCAGTTATAGTAGTTTGAACAAAGAGAGCAATTTAGCAAACAGAAAACTAAGAACTGAGAATCCCTAAGTAAAGTCAAATAGAGAACTGACAAAATGGCACCAAAACAAACTAGAGCCATAGCAAAGTCTAAGGAACTACAATCTGCTAAAACCCCATTAATGAGGAGGTTAAGAAACATAAAGAACGCCAAGGTCCAAGACACCTCATGGGAAAAAACATGAGCCAAGATCAAGGAATGGGCCTATGTCAACAAGAAACCAACCCAAGCTGCAGAGAAGGTAAACTGAAGCTCTATCATGAACTACATGAACACACCGTTCATGGAAAGTTTCGGTGGAACAAAAGAAATGGTAATGAAGTTCATTATTAGCCGATACCACAATGGTAGATTCTACTTCGACAAGCCAATCGAGATGTATGGCGAAGTGATATATAAACTGACTGGTTTATCCAACCAAGGTGACCCAGTACTAGTTGGCATAAAAGAAGGAATGGTAGAGCAACTAACTAGAACACAATCAGGTAATAACTCAAAAGGGTTAATGATTAGTAAGATACAAGCCCGAACACTACAAATTGTGGCTAAAATCATAGCAATAGGGCTTACACCCACAGGTCGGGGAAGCGACCTAAAATTGGATATGCTAGAGGTAGTAGATATGATTGCTGACACATGAAAAGTATACAGATGGGCTTAGTATGTCGTCGACATGCTCAAAGGCATCTGTGAGAAATGCTAGGAGTTGAGAGGGATTATAAGGTTTCTGTCCCTGATAATATGGATAGTAATGTACTACTTGTGCCCAGTCGGGGACAAGCAGTTCCAAGAACCCACAAAATTCCATATGTGGAGGTTCAAACCATTTTCCCAGACTAGAAAACTGAAGGAATTGGTAAATGGCAAAGTATTGTTGGAAAACTGGTTCCAACAGCTCAAACTTCAGACGACTAGATGGAGGGTGCCCCAGAACATCCGACGAAGTCTGCTAAAAATCGTGCACATACAGCTGGAGCTTGACCATACTGCGGTTTGGTATATGCAGGGTGCCAAGGAAAAAGAAAAGACTCTCAACTACTATCCAACAGTCGAAGAGATCTTCCATGAGCTAGCTCGACAGTCTGGCACAAAACTGTCGATACCAGCAAAATCCAAGGAAGCAACCCTAGCAATAGAAGAACCATTAATAGACCAAGAAAAAAAACAATATTATAAACTCCGACTACACATCAGCACCTTCATGTCAGAGGAAAGACCAGCAGAGGACACCAACCAACTGCAAAACACAATCATACTGCCAACAGCCCAAAGGGAAGGCACATAAACAGAACAGCAGGTAGCCATTCCAACTGAGAAAAGTGTCATCCTAGCACAACAACAAGAGGAAGGGGATGAATTGGGAGATATTGAGTCCAACAATCCTGAGTACGACGTAACCAAGAAAAAAATAAAAAAGCTAGAAAAGGAGATAGCGGCAGTAAGGAAGAAAGCAACTGAGACAAAAGGGAAGGAGAAGCGCAAGCTTATCCTTTCAGACTCAGAGGATGAAGAGGAACTATTAGCTACCACTGTCAACATTATAGAATATGCCGTAGCAAACAAAGTTTCGGTCGAGACACAGTTCCAAAATTTTGTCGAAGCAAGAGCATGACAAGGTCGACTGAAAAAGCCAAAAAGTACAAAACACCTCGATGCCCGAAAATATTGTCGACCTAGTATCCACACCTCCACCCCCATCTCTGACACAAATCACACAGGAAGAAATTCCAAAGCTTCCCTCCATATGCCCAGTCGACATATGCAAAAAAGATATGCTGAAAACCCTGAAGGAGAGGCTCGACTAAGACAAAGACTTCTAGGCATACATTGAAAAACTGCCTGAGTTACTTACCTCTGTACAGAAGATCCACCACCAAGTGCCCTTTGTTTGAAGCTGGTGGATCAAGACAGCTTGTTCCTTCACAACCTGGCCAAATACACCAGAAGTCGAGGTCTGTGGGAGTGTTAAAATTTACATTTGTGAGGAACCCCGAAAAGACAACTCAATTTGTCGCAAGTCGAACCTCATCCTTCACCCCAACCGAAATCGGAACCCCTCCACCAGCCAATGAACCAACAAGAAATGGGGAATAAGAGAAAATGGAAGAAATCAACTAAGAAATCAACGACCTATTCTCTGACATCCCAGAGGGTTCACCCCCACAAATTGAGGACCTGACACTTGACCACATCCCCACCACACCAATCACACTCGACCATTCACCATCACCACCACCACCCCCCAACCCAATACTTGCAACCAAACCATCTGCACATGAACCACCTTTACCAGAAACATCAGTACCAACAACATTTGTATCTAAACCCTCTGCACAAAATCCACCAGATACACACACAGCTATAGAACTCATCCCACAGACCCAACCAGATTTTCTACCAACCATTGCAAACCAGCAACCAGACAATCCACTGCCAAAAAATATAACTCTTACAGGTGCACAAGTACAACAGTAAGCAGAATAACAGAAGCATAAGAGGAAGAGATACATGAAGAAGAGGGACCATCAATCATAAGTGGAAATGGTCCACATTAGCCAACTTGGGTCGACCACTACAGTTGATGCAACAACGCTGAAGGACGGAGAGTTGGGACAACTCTTGGAAACTCTATCTATCGAAGCAAAAACAAGAAGCCACACTAGATGCAAGGAGCTTGACGAAACTGAAAGGGAGTAAGTCGAGTTCCCAATAAAATGCAGAAACATAGCACAATCTATGATACTAGGACCAATGGAGGTTGACACCGACAAGCCACTAGAAAAATCCTATTATTTGTTTGAAATCATGGTGTCGACACTACATATACAGATGCAAAATACAAGAAAAGAGCAAAAAGAAGAAACAATTAGACCACTGATGCAGTAGAAAACATCCTTCTCCAAAGCTTACAAAGTGCTTCAAGATCACATGGAGGAGTCTTTCATAACAGAAGGGGTACTGCGAGACTGGCCTGCTTATTACGGGCAAGTCTTCCAACAGACCCGACAGTCTCGACAAGAAATTCAAGCACTAGAGATTAGAAAGAGCATGGAAGAAGCATTGAGAAGCACTGTCGAAGATCAAATTGTGCTCAAAACAGCCAAACTGCAGAATCTCGAGCGACAAGCACACCAGTGGGTACAGCAGGAACTCTCGAGATTGGACAAATTAGACACCATCTGTCCATAGATGAAAATACTTCTAGAGACGGCAGAAGAGAAATACTAGTTTATGGGTCCCAACATGGAAAGGATAGTAGACCTTTCCATTCAAGAGAAGATGTCAATGCTATCAAGACTTACAACATTAACCATCAACATCCAGAAAGTACTACAAAATTGGACAGAATTCCAACATCAGCTGCCCGTGATAGCAGAAGCAATTGTTGAATTCTGTGTACAAAAATGACCAACTATCCAACTTCACAGCCCATAAAAGACAAACAAATAAATAACTACTTTAGACAGGCAAAGAGATTTTGAGTACCTCCCTTGTTTCTTCAAGATGAAGAACAATTTTGTTCACGGGGGAGATGTTGGAAGAGCTAGTCGGTAAGCAAACTAAGTCAATCCGTGACTAATTAGAGATTAGGTCAGCCACATAAAGTCGTGTCGGTTGACCGAACTGACCAGTAGTTATTTGTAACTGTTTGTAAATCATATATATTAGGATGTTGAGCCAGATGAGAACTCGGTTCAGTTCTGTGTTTGTATGGACCCTTTTCATATAATATAATCTATTATTCCACATCCGTGTTCTTGTCTCTTGTCTCTGATATGTCTTTATGCTTTTAATGTGTATTATTGGTAACCCTCTGTGATCCGTGAGATTACAATGAACATGTGGCATCATGAATTGTGAAAAGAAGCATTGCATGAAATTGAAATATCCTTGAACCAATAGGATGAGATATGTCCTCCATATGCATTCCTTTCTAAAACATCAATAACTCATCTATTAAAGGTTTGAAGTATGTGTCCATACGTTTAGATTTTTTTGGACCTATAAAGAATTCAACTTCAATTTGTCATTTTCATCATCAATTACTTACCATCACCAAGCAAATGCAAATAAATTCATCAATAGGTCATGTGTGGTATTTAAAGCCATTGTTCTTAGACATAGATACCTAGAACCTTCCTTTAGGAATGAGGCTTTGGTTTTTTACAGATTCCATGGGCTTCAATCCCATTATTAGTGTTTAAAATCCCTAATGGCATGACTATTCCTTGATGCAACAATGGTTTCTTTATGGACAAATAAATGGTCTTATTCCCTAGAAATCCATCCCTAATGGCCTAGGACACATATATATTTCTAAAAATCACCTAATGGCACAAACATCATCAATCATAGGCCAATGATACCCTCAAGAGGCCACCTATTATTTGTGGAGGAAATAATCTTATCCTTACATGGTTAGAAGATTCCTTTATGAATTGAGTTGCACGTCTCCTCTATTACCATGTATAAGGCCCTAAGGCCACAAGACCGACATACATAGCACCATGGATACCCATGTAAATCCATGTGTGGCTCTATGAGGCATTGTGGATGGTTCTATATGCCTCAATGGTTTCTTTAGAGACAAATGTATGGTCTTCATCACTAGAATTCCATTTCGAAGGCTCTAGGACACCTTCATAATTATCAACTACTTAATGGCACAAACATCCCAAATCATAGGCATGTGATACCCTCAATAGGCCATGTGTGGTCATTGGAGGAAACCTACTTAGTTCTAGATGTATAGAATATTCCTTTAGAGCCAAAGTTTTAGGCCCCATCCACTAACCATGTCCAAGGCCTTAAGGCCACACAATCTAAGCATATGGCACTATACATACCACTGCAAAATATTTCATGGTGCTTTGAGGTAATTTTAATGGCTTTGAATGCCATGAAAATTTATTTATAGCCAAAGGAATGGTCTTCTTTCTTGGAACATCATTCCCAAGGCCCTAAGACACCTACACACTACTCAAGACAACTTGCTTTCACCAACACCCTAAGTCATAGGATAATAATACACTAAAGAATCCATGTTTTATTGGTGGAGCCCACCTCCTTAGCATTAGATGGCTATAATATTCCTCTAGGTATTTTAGGATTAAGTGTCCTCTGGTAACCATGTCCAAGGCCCTAAGTAAAAAAACCTTTTTACATAGTTCGATGGATACCCCTACAAATTAATGCATCATTCCTTGACACATTGTTCATGGCTCTAAATTTCCTAAGAATTAATTTAGGGCCAAACACATAGTCTTGTTCCCTAGAATAACATTCCCAAGGCCTTGACATGAGTAGTTATTACTCAAATCATCTAATTATACTAACATCCTTAATTATAACCCAATGATAGAAGCTTCCTTTAGGCCCCTATGTTTAGGTCTCTTTTATTAAACATGTTGAAGGCCCTAAGGCCACAAGACAGATACATACTACATCATAGATATACCCATGTAAAGTCATGTGTGGTTTTTTAAGGCATTTTTCATGGATTTGGAATCCTCACTTATTTATTTAGATCCAAAATCATGCTCTTCCTCCCTAAAACTCCATTCCCAACACCTCAAGACATGCACATACTCCTCAAAACACCCTAATTTTACTTTAATCCTCAATCTTAGGCTAATGGCCCTCAAAAGGCCATGTGTTGTCGGTGGATACAACCTTATTATCCCTAGATGGCTAAATGATTCCTTTAGGTATTGAGCTTCATGTCTCCTCCCATGACAATGTCCAATCTCCCAAGTCCCCAAGACTTGGATACATAGTGCAATGGATACCCTTACAAAGTTGAACAAATGATGCTTTAAGGAAATTTTCATGGTTCTTTATGCCTCAATTGTTTCTTTAGCGAAAAAGGTATTATCTTTACCCTAGAATGGAATTCCCAAGGAATCAAAATACATACATATTTTTCAAAACCACATAACGAAATTGTCATCCTTAATCATATGCCAATGAGGCCATGTGTGGTTGGTCTCACAAGAACATGTGTGGTTGGTGGATGAAACATTCTTAGCCTTGGATGGATAAAATATTTCTTAAGGTGTAAGGTTTAGGTTTCTTCCACTGACCATGTTCAATACCTCAAGGCCTGAACACCAAGATAGAAAGCTCAATGGATACCCTTTCTAAGCCATGCATGGTTCTTTGAGGCATTGTCCATGGTTTTATATTCCTCAATGGTTTATTTAAGGAAAATTGCATGGTATTCTTATCTAGAGCATCATTCGAGAGGTCATATGACACCTGCATGTTAAAATATTGTAACTTCGGAAGATATTCTATTGTACTTTTGTTGTGTTCTCCTATGGAGATGTTATTCCTCCATTCGGAGATGTCCTTGATGTAATTGGTCATGTAAAAGTCATGAGGTAAACCCTACATTGTAAGTTGAGGAAATAGTACCCAAAAAAGTAATATATAAAATGTATTTTGAGTCTCCCAAGGTATTTCATCCCTAATTAGGGAACCTAGCCAACCTAGTTAGTTATTTGAGGCACTCGCCTAATGAATATAAATGGAACATGGCACCTTTCTGACTCTCACACATCCTACACTCGAGTATTGTGCTAGAGAGAGAGAGAGAGAAAGAGTCGACCATGGAATATGAGAAACCATTCTTGTTGCTGGGGTTTTACACTGTCTTGGTCGAATTCTATACTGAGGAATTTTTGCAGGGTTTTCTCCCTTGTGATCTCCATGAGGAAACTCTTTGTGTTCTCTTGTCTTGTTGCATTTGTCTTTATTTCAGGTATCCTTTGCTCATGGTTGTGATGTTATTATGATAAATGTTTTTAGATATTATATAACCATTAAACATATAACATGGTATCATATATACCTTGAAAGAAGTCTTTGTGTGGCTGAAACAGTGATACAGCTATAGCTATTGAAGATTAGGTTTTCATGCTTGAAAACCCTAAAAGACCAAAACTAGTAATTTAGGTACTTTCGATATATCTCAATATTGGAGAAGAATCAGGAATCAAAAATTTTATAGGCCAAAGATAAATTCCTAATGTACCCTGTGTAAACTTTTCATCCTCATATTCTCTATAATATAAGAGATATGATTCCTCCAAATCAGGGTTCCAATCTCTCCCAGAATTCATCCTTAAACATGTAACCTAGCGATAATCACTCTATTGCAGGATATGAAGGTCCAAATTAAATATTTCAAGTTGTTCCAGATATGTAATGGAATTTATTTTCTGTAGTAAAAATTTCATACCCCGAAGGTGAACCAGTGACACATGAAAGTTCGTACAAGTTCGCTATGATGAACAGTCCTAAAATAAGTCACCTTGGGAAAAATTGCATAAGTCCCATTTGGTGAAACAAATTTTTCTATAACCTTTGGTTCTGGAAAGAAGACAGGTGAGGCTACCTCAGTGCACATTTTTAGATAGATAGGAGCAGTACTTTTGGAGATATCCCAGAAACAAGATTAGTCATTTTTGCAGAAGAAACCAGAGAAAAACTAGTGCTTCCTATTCTAGGCACTTCTCTCCACCAATCAGTTGAAGAAGGAGGACAATCGAATTTTCCATAGGAATGCAGGCATATTTATGTAAGAAAATTCTCATTCAGTGAACTTTCATTTTTTTTACCTAACTTTGTTGCCGGAGAAAACTAGGGCATCAGATATTTTGCAGTTTTGTCCACTGTTTTGGGAAAACAAGTATGTTTCTTAGATTTCCTTGAGGAGGCACATCTTTCTATCCAATAAGATCTAAAAGATACATAATTTGAAAAATTAGGGATTCTCTATCAAACCCTAGGTTCACCAGAAGCAGTCTTTCAAAATATCCTTCAAGCAAGCATCAAGTTGAAGCATTCTCTCTGGTAAGTTTCATCCTCTCTATTTCCATTTGAGGTTCTCATTTTATCATAATAAAAAACAGTACCAAGCTTGAGGACAACCTTGAAAGAGTCTAGAACTTCTAAGAATGAAATTATAGAGTTCTTACCATACTTGAAGAAGCATGCCATGAAGAACTATGTCAAAGAATAAGCTGCAGATCCAGATAGAGATAAAGTCAAAGCAAAGCAAAAGAAGGACCTAGTCAAAACAAAGATGAGTATTTCCATCTCCATTGGATCTCACATGTATCATCCTTGAAGACTCCCAAGGATATGTCTAATGCAATGAACAACATGTACGAATATAGCCTTGAGAACTCAACTCAATAATGTTGAGCTACAATGTCGAAAAAAATTCAATGATTACTTCACAAGAATATCTCATCTCAAGGAGCAATTAGAAGCCGTCGAGGACAATGTCAAAGAAGCAGAAGCATAAATTACAACTTGAAATGGTCTTCCAAATCTAGTCAAAAGATTTGTTCTAGTAGGAATATCACATATGAAGAAATGCATGATTGATTTAAGAAGAGATGAGATCAATACCTAACAACTCAAGCTAAGAAGATAAATAACAAGAATGAAGAACATTCTCTCCAAGAATAGAAGGATATCTCACAACTCAATAGTTCATTTGCGATGTGAAAGTACACTTTGTGAAAGAATGTCCCAAGAAGGAAGAATGAAAGGATGATATGTTCTAGAAGTACCAGTCTATCATACATAATGATGTTTGGATATTATCCCAAGATATGAAGGGAATTTTTATGAATTCTTCTAAGAAGCTCTACAAGATCAAGTATACTGTCGATTAAAGTATCAAAAAATACGAAGTAAGTTTCATGGCTTCTATCAACAAAGAGAGTCAATTATGGAAAGAGATTGATCTAGGAACTAGACACACCTCTTCAGTAGTGGATATTACATTAGAAAATTGGTGCAATGAAAGTAGAATAACAAATCAAACAACCTATAGGGTTTGAGACTCTCTACAGAGAACCACCTATGCACAGAAGGATTTGTACAAGGTTAATAAGCACCCATGGGATAGCACATATAGTCACATGAGAAAATAGAGGATAAACTAGAGTGATGGGGATCCCAACCTTTACTACAAAGTTGAATATATAATCCTAAAGGACAAGATAAAACTTTCAACAAATTTCAAGATGAAGGATCTAGATATCTAGTGACCTCGACAAGTGACATAGATGGATACAAAGAATACTAACAGCAGAGGAGACTAACTGTCAACCCAATGTCCTAATATAGATGTAGACAGAGGATGGTGCTCCACCTAAGAGGTAGTGACTATGGTAGATCTCAAAGTTCAAGAATCTTGACATGATTCTTGAGATTAGAAGCATGATGAAATCCAGAAGACATTTTACTTATCCAAGTGAAATATGCAAAGAAAATGGTGTGGTACCTAAAGGGTATTGCAAAGGTATGATGACTTTGATTGAGTTGGTAGTACTATGTACTCCAACATATTGCAGAAAGCAGAGTGCTTCTCTCAATGAAACCAAGGAAGAATATATTGTAGCTAAGAATAAAGCAAGTAAAGATTCTTCAAGTAATGAGGAATATGATCCAGAAGAATTATACCGATGAAGATGAAGTTTATACTCTTATCCATTCCATCATTGGATAAGAAGGGACACGCGGACATGGTTCTATGTGGTATGTGGTATATGAAGACTTGTTCAGTATTTTTTATCATGATCAAGATAGGAACAGACCCTCAAAATTAGACGATGAATTTGAACACATTTGGAAGAGACTCCAACAATTCAAGAGGATAAAGATAAAGATGGAGTCTACCAAACAAACAAAGATAAGTATTTGAATTGTCATTTCCTATATATCTTGTTGTTCAAGATGTGTACATAGATATGTTTTTATATTCAAGAAATGTTTTATGCATATTATAATATTTGTAATATACTACTAATATGTAGGTGATGGGTAGGTGGCTTATGTTGTTGTGCAACATTTGATTTCTACTTATGAAATAATGTATTGGAAAGATGGAATACATATAGGAAGCTATTATAGATGTCTGTTGCAATAGCAGAAATAGTTACAGGACTATATGACATATATCTTTATGTATGTCACATGTTACAAAATGTTTCTAATCATACAATCATATTTGATTTGTAGGAAGGATTGTATGCAATCACCGTGATGCTGCTCCGATATAGTTAGAGGGAAATATGGCTGTTACAATATTGATATACTATTGAGATGTGTAGTTAAGTATTATTATACTGATGACTATTTATCTCAACATTGTTATACTAATGGTTGCTGAGATGATTGGTTCAACATTGATATGTTGAGATGTGTAGTTTAATATTGTTATACCGATGAGCTCAGTAGTGTTATATTGATGGTTGCTGAGATGATTGGTTTAGTATTGATATGCTGAGATGTGTAGTTCAGTATTGTTATACTAATGAGCTCAGTATTGTTATACTGATGGTTGCTCAGATGATTGGTGCAACATTGATATGCTGATTGTTGAGATGGTTGATTCAGTATTGTTATATTGATGACTAATTGATATGTATGTTTTAGTGTTGTTATACTGATGATAGTTTTAGTATTGTTATACTAATGATTGATGATATGTGTGCTTCAGTATTGTTATACTAATATTTGAGATGATAATTTCAATGTTGTTACACTGATTGTTGAGATAGTTTCAGTGTTGTTACACGGATGGTTGATGATTTTCGAGATGTTTGATTGAGACAGTTTCATTGTCGCAACACTGATGATTGATGATTAATGAGATGCTTGTTAATATGTTTTTAGTGTTGTCACATTGAGATTGTTGAGATGGTTGCTGAGATAATTTCATGATTCTTATATGATGTAGCAAGTTCATTATTCTCATACTGATTGATGATATTCTTGATAATTTCAGTATTACCCTACTGATGTAGCAAGTTCAGTATTTTTGATACTAATGATTGATGTGGTAGATTCAGTATTTCTATATTGATGTTGATGAGACAGTTTCAGTATTTCTATACTGATGATGATGAGGTAGTTTCAGTATTTCTATACTGATGTTGATTAGATAGTTTCAGTATTTCTATAATGATGATGGTGAGGTAATTTCAGTATTTCTATATTGATATTGATGATGATGTTGCTTCAAAATGTGTATGTTGATGTCGATGATGTGGTTATGGTCCCAACACCTTATGTTGATGATGCAGATATGGTTATGGTCCCAACACCTTGTGTTGATGATGTTGATATGGTTGTAGTCCCAACACCCTGTGCTGATAATGTTGATGTAGTTGAAGTCGCAACACTTTGTGCTCTATGTTGGTCACACTACAGATGATTTGGTTTTTATCACTAACATGCTAATGATGTTGTTGATTGTTTCAGTATTTATATGTTGTTGATGCAAATGATGATGTTTCAGTATTTCTATATTGAAGATACAGATGATGATGTTTTAGTATTCCCATACTGAAGATACAGATGATGTTGTTGATGTATATGTAACTTCAGAATGTATTCTTCTATGTATCTTATGTATTGTAACCCGATGTTTATTCCGAGATGTTTCTATTATGTATTTGAGTCATGTTGTCATGCCCCGATGTTCCGATTGGGTGGATTAATAATGTAAACAAGTCTTTTCAAGTCATTAGGTAAGTCCCCATAGTTTCGGGGCACTTGAGTTATTATACACTAATTAAGGTGTAGGCTCGAGTAAGTAATTGTAAGTTGAGCCTACGTGTGAAAGTGCAATTCAAGTGAACGGAAGAATATAAATAGAGAGTGAGAGTCTCTCTATTTATCACTTGTACAACACATCACTTTCTCTCTCAAGTGTGGCGCATTAGTGGAGAAGGAAATATATTGGGACTAGAAGACTAGTGCTGTCAGGAGTGCATCTTACTGTTTTGGGGTCTTACATCTTGTGGTGATTCTATCTTTGAGGAAGTTGTGGGGTTTTCTCCATTTATGGTTTCCCCGATCAAAACTCTTTGTGTCTCTTGTCTCTTGTTATGTGCTTATATTATTGCTGTGCTTGTTATTCTCTCAGTGAAAAGATCCTAACATAATGCTAGCTTAAAAGTTCAAAAACTAACATGGTATCAGAGCTAACCTGAGAAGAAGACACTGTGCAGCTGTGGGAACTAGGGATTCCTAGTTTGTGGACCTTCCTCCACATATTTTCAGCAAAATTAAGGTGTAACAACTCTCCTCCTTAGGGCACATCTTTCTGTCGAAGCGAAATTTGATTCCGAGCATTTTCAGTTTTCGATGCGGAAATTAGGGCTTTCTACAAAAGAGGAATTTTTGAGTGAGACCTACATAGGATTGTTATCCTCATCAAAACCGAAGTTTAGAGACCTGTATCAAGAAATTTGGTTGGGTGAAACTCTGGGAATGCCAAACCCTAGTTTGACCTTGAGCTAGAGAAACCCTAAATACTAAAACTGCTAAGTTTTGGTACAGTTGTTGTATTTCGAGATTGGCGAAGGTGCAAGTGCTGAAAATTTTAGGGTACGAATATACAATCATGATGAATCCTGTATCCAAAATTTAGACTCAGATTCTCTGTATTCCAAGAGATATGATCTCTCCAAGTTAGGGTTCCAACCTCTTCCATAATTCATCCCTAAACAGGACATCTGGGAATATCTGCAATAGCTTGGGCTACAGAGGTCCAAATGGAATTCCTGAAGATTTTACAGAAAGGGCACGGACTTTACTTCCGGTGGTCTAAATATCAGACTCAGAAAATGAACCAGTGACACGTGGCATGCTGTACAACTTTTCTGATCTGAAGAGTCTTGTAACTGGTCACCTTGGGAAAAGGATCATAAATCCAAAATGGTGAAACCAATTCCGATGAACCCTACAGTGTTGGATCAGGAACAGTCGAGGTTACATTAGTACAAAATTTCAGACACAGAGGAGTAGTAATTTCAGAGATATCATAGAAACAGTAACAGGCATTTCTGCAGAAGAAATTGGAAAATTAGGGCTTCCTATTCTGGGAGCTTCCCTCCACTGTTTTCAGAAAAGGAGTACATTGGACAGCTCCATTTGAAGAGATCTATCTGTCTATCCAATCAGATATGAAAGATTCCAAGTTTTGAAAATTAGGGTTTCTGTGACAAACCCTAGATCAGCCATGAGGGCGTCACCTAGGGACCAATATGATATCACGTCCGTTCATATTGGGGTGGTTAAAAATTAAAAAATTTAAAGTCAATATATTTGTGGTATATTAGGGGTAATAAGGGTTTTTTTTTTAAGTATATAAATATCCAATATGTTTAGGGTTATTTTATTCCAAATTTCTGCCTGCGCCCTTCTCTGCAAAACTGCACATTTTGTCCTTCTGCTCCTGCGTGAACTTGGTTCTGAACCTCTTCTTCATAATGGGCATGGCCATCGAAGCTCCATGAATCCCGTGGAAGCCCATGTCATTCTCCTGCTGATCGTTTTTAAGAGTGGGTCCAGAGCAGAACGCCATTATTATCTGAGGAGAAGGCCTGGCAATCACCCTG
Source organism: Pseudotsuga menziesii (assembly GCA_001517045.1). Classification (NCBI taxonomy): domain Eukaryota; kingdom Viridiplantae; phylum Streptophyta; class Pinopsida; order Pinales; family Pinaceae; genus Pseudotsuga; species Pseudotsuga menziesii. The sequence continues at coordinate 381,797 of LPNX010694806.1, forward strand.
CTGATTTTCTTTGGTGCATAGAATTTGCTCTCACACTGTCTTTGCTTTTGCTGCTGCTGCGGTCACAGGTTCCCCCCCAGCCGCCTCTATCATTTGTTTTGTTCTTTTCCTCTGCAATGGGATTTTGGTTAAAATGCATGCATATTTTCAAAATCTGCTGCTGCGGTCACAGGTTCCACCCCAGCCGCCTCTATCATTTGTTTTGTTCTTTTCCTCTGCAATGGGATTTTGGTTAAAATGCATGCATATTTTCAAAATTTGTATGCATCTTTATCTTCACCAGGCTATGCTATCGGGTTTCTTTGCATTTGTTGCTATTTCTTCTTAGCTGTGTAACAATTTCAGGGACACTGTTTTCTGTGCTTTATGTATTGTAAATGCTCCTATGGCATGGTTTTTTGGAATTTTTATTCTTGTAATTTCTTGTATTCTATATTTAATGTAGCCTTATCTAACATGCCTGGTAGCTATATATAGGCCTGGTATTACCTTTGTTAGAAGATGGCCTGGTACAGAGTTTGACTTGCAGTCATTGGAAGAGCGGCTGCAAGTAATGGAACAACGACAACATCATATGATGGCATTCTTGGCTAAAGCTGTGCAGAATCCCAACTTTGTGGCACAGCATGTTCAACATCATGATAATATTGCTCATATTACTACTACAAACAAGAAAAGAAGACTGCCAAATCATGATGAGGTCTTGGAGATTGGGGAAAATGGATGTACTGGTAGCCAAATTGTAAGATACGATCATGGTAAGAGTGATGATTTCAATAGAGATTATCCAGATAAGCTTGAAACATCCATGGATGCATTTAAAAACTTTTTTGATGCTCTTCTAGCTGAAGCTCATGACAAATCAAAGGATAGTGGAAGTCCTCCAAGTCACTCCTTAGGGTCATCTCTTACAGAGATGCATGGAAAGCCTTGTTTCCCTAATATGCCTGTCCATTTCGGGGTTTCGGATATTTATACATCTTCAACTTTATCAAATTTGAACTCCTCATCTAGGTTGCCAGATATGTCCATATCTTTGAGATCGCGAGATATGCAAGCATCAGAGGGGTTAGTAGGATCCCTTCATTCTGACATTCTATGTAACTTGAGTTTGAGTCCTCACTCTTCTTTACATGAAGTAAGTAAAATAGATGCTGTAGGAAAAGCTATTCTGTCAGGCAGTCCTGAGAATAGAAGTGTTATAGGATCTAAGATAGGTAGCAATGATGCAAATTTAGAAGCAGTAGATGTTGAGGTAAGATTTCCATATGGTGCAGCAAAGACTACTTTGGAGGAGGGTTCAATTAATGGCAAGGGCTGAAGAACTGGCCCTGGAGGTACAGGTAAAGGCATGGGTAATGAGATAGCCAAGAAAAGTATCAATGATGTGTTTTGGGAACAGTTTCTTATTGAGAGCCCATATCCAATAGACACGGAGGGGACTGATTCAGAGAGTCAGGAGAGTAGTAAGGATCAAGATGACGTTGTACCTGAATATAGCAATTTATGTAATAGAAAGGGGAATCTCGATCAACTTACACTACAGATAGGGAAGCTGGCATCATCAGTAAATCTTTGATATCAGAGTCCAGACTAAGCATGAGTATTTAAGTTACAACAGCATTAACAACAGGTTGAATATAGGAATGCCAGTAAAGTTAATTGCTTCTCAAGAATACAAGAAAGTATTACCTTTGTTATAAGATGGAAAGATATGTCTTGAAAGTTGAGAGTTCCATTTTTTACTGTAAATGTGGGAAAATACACAACAGGCATTAGTTTGGTTATTACTTTCAATAAGACGTCTAGATGGATCTAATATGAGGTTTCATGCAGTACATTGATGTCAATAAACTTGTAAAAGGGCAACCACTGGACAATCTAGAGTTCATGCAATGGTTAAAGAGATACTATGATTCAGTAAATGGTGGAATCATGAATAGGTATCTTCTTTTTCTGTTCTCTTTTCCTGCTTTTTGGTTTTTTCTGGATTTTATGGCACTACAATAATGGGCATATTTTTTTACATGTTAGTGATACATTTGTTAATCAGTTTTTGATTATGTACCTTTTTAGTTACAATGCACTGGAACGAAGGGCGTTTTGCAAAGGTGGAAAAGAAGTTAACAAGAAAGCAGCTCCAGTAAACCCTTCAAGCAAGGGCAATGCACTGGGGTCTAAAACTGCCACAGTTGCTAGTTCTTGGCGAAATGATCCTCTAGTTCCAGTTGTGAATGTAGCTGCTAAACATTCCAGGACATGGTCAAATGCTGGATATGGGTCTGTACCCTTCCAAACAGCCTCAACTGAGCCACCATTTTATGGGTCTGCAATGCCCAACACTGCATCTGCAAACGCAGCCCAGATTCAGGCTCTCAATGAGCAGGTAAAAAATATTACTCCATTTAAAGTCTCTTGATGTTTGGTTTTTTGTTATTCATATTTTCTTGTTGTTTTACCTCGGAAATAATCTTGGTTCAGTCATGGTCCAATCATCACAGGATCCTTTTGTCACGAGTTTTTCCAAAGGAACTAGAGCAACATGAACTTGGTCCAGGCTCTCATATCAGTGAAGGTCTCATATTTGTTTATTTCTATGCTATTTGTTGTTTAATTGAGGTATGCAGGTCACAGAGTTGAAGCTCTCGGTAGACAGTTTGGAGAAGGAAAGAGACTTTTACTTTGCAAAGCTCAGGGATATCGAAATACTTTGTCAAAATCCAGATGTTGAACAATTACCTATTTCATAATTCAGTTGTGTGGGCCTTATTACCTATATATTTGTTGTATATAAGTATATATAAGAGAATCTATTGCAAATACACTTATCTCAAAGTCAAGGTCATGTCACGATGATATAGGAAATCCCTAGTATCTCTAAGTTATAACTTGTTCAATTCAATAAATTGAAAACATTAAACCAGTGACTGTAAAGAGATTTAATTCAGATTTTTTCTAAAATATTTGCAACTGCTTGGGTACTGGTATTACAAGTAATCCATTCTGCTAAGAGTGCCTGCTATGCTACAATGTACGGTCTAAGCAATGCAATCNTGTTATGCTACAATGTACGGTCTAAGCAATGCAATCCAATGACCATCACCACCATTGGCATGTGGTGTCAAGTCATGAATAAATAAAAGTTATTTGGACACAACAGGATAATTTGGTACCTGGATAGCTGATGAGAGAGAAATTCTGGGTTTAAACATCAAGGTTCTACCACTGTCCTAATGAAGAAAATTTCTTCCTTTTTCATTTTGGGTAGCAGTGACATAAATGTAAGATAATGTCCTCTATTTTTCTCGCTAGGCAAAATGTTACCTGATTATTTTATTTTGAAGTGGCTAAATGTACAATATTTTTGCCATGGGTTGAGAGGTCCAGGGAATGCAATATCACTTGTGGGCCAAATACTCTTTTGTAACATGAGAGATCACTTCACTCTCTCTTTTTCTATAGAGAAACAATTTGTATTTTGGGTAGCAGTGCCATATATGGAAGATATTGTCTTCTCTATTGCTTTCATAATCAAAAGTCGCTTTTTGAATCTTTTATTTTGAAGTGGCTCAAATGTAAATCCATGCCATATTCTGACCATGACCTGAGAGGACCTGGCCATGCAATAACACTTGTGAGTTGAATACTTTTTTGTAACATGAGCAGCCACTACACTCTCTTTTTCTTTAGAGAAAGGATTTGTATTTTGGGTTGAATGTAAAATATTGTCCACTCTATTGCAAAAGTGGGTACCTGAATCTTTTTTTTCGATGTGGATCAAATGTAAATCCATGCATTATTATAATTATGGCTTGAGAGGTCCAGGGCCCACACAATCTTACTTGTTGGCAGAATATTCTTAAGTAACATGAGAAGTCAGTGCACTCTTTTTCTTTAAAGAAAGGATTGGTATTTTGGGTAGCAGTGGTATAAGTGTAAAATATTACCCCCTCTATTAATCTCATAAGAAGAATTGGGTACCTAAATATTTTATTTCAAAGTATCTCAAACGTAATTCCATTCCTTATCCTCACTATGACTGGAGAGGTCTAGGGCCATGCAATATCACCTGTGGGATGAGTACTTTTTTGTCGCATGAAAAGCACTGGATTCCTTTCTGTCTTTAGAGAAAGGATTTGTGATATTATTTTGTTGACTGTGGAAAGATCAACACTGATTAGCTGTCATAACACACAAATGGTTCCAAGACTCAAGCCCAACAAACCTTACATTTCATAAATACGGTATAGCCCTAAAAGGCCATACCACCATTCGAGGATGAACCCAACTAAGAAGAACTTGGCCTTCCATTGCACAGGACATTAATGACTATTCAAATTAGTTATGTTGTCACTGTTATAAATGTTTCTGGTAGTTGCACTGTTATATGTCCTCTACATAACCACCTATAAGCATTGTTCATCCTATATTTCTTTAAGGGCTTGGCTTTATTCCAGTATTGAAGTCCCAACTTCAATAGGAAGGATTCCTGAATATGCCTTTTTGTCACCTCCAAAACCAACCTATCAAGGTTGGTGAATTCAAGGCACATTCCTTTGTCCTTGGCCATGGTATATAGCCCCTCTAAAATAGGAGAAGTGAAGTGGTATTGAACAATATTAATTCTTCTTTTAAAGAATCTCAAAGCTGAGAACCAAGGTAACTTGTCCATGGTCTTGCCTTCCTTTAAGAGGATCTCTTCCTTTAAGAGGATATGTGATGACCATATCGAGATATTGTTGAATGACGTGTTGTTACCACGTCATATTGTAGGGATGTCCTCATTTTCATGAAAATTTTCGCATTTTCAGTAAAAGAGGTACACATTTGATGGAGCTAGGTGGCTTATGTTTCATGTGTAGATTCTGCCTTATGTACACCCCTAGTACATTGGTTTCTGTGATGAGGGTGATAATGATTGGTTAAATGTTTTTTGACCTTTATGGCAGAGCACTTGGCTATATGCATGGGATAATTGTTGTTGTTTGATGACACTTTTCCTTATTTGGATCATTTCATAGCATGTAGAATGCTTGGTTGATTGGGCATATTTTCACATTTATGATGACATGGATGGTGTTGGACCACTCTTTGACATGATTTAATGAGTAGTAGAGCCCTCACCTAGACACATTGACACAGAAGTGCAATCTTCTCTTCATTATCTTATCAATGCTGTTTGGTTTGTGATATAATTAAGAAGGGTTTTTTCATGGCTATTTCATATGAAGTAATCCAACTTTTGGAGATTGTAGAAACTTACCACTGCAAATTTGAGTAGATCTGTGCATAAAACACAGCAGTGAGAAGTATATTCTTTCATGTCTGGGCATGATCTGAGCAGAATATGTTGTGAGCAGCATATTCTTTCAGGTCTGGGCAGGATTTGAGCAGAATATGTTTACTCTTGTACCAAGGACTCAAATCAATAGCAGAACAACAAAGAAGTGGCTACCTTTAGCAACTAGGATGTCAGTTATTGGTTGCTAAGCACAAACAGAAATTGGACATAGTTCTAATATACAACGGCTGGAAACCAATGTTACTACTTAGCCATCTACTGATGAGAATTCATCTTGAACAGTCAAACCTTTTGTCTAGCCAAATTTTACTAGCCATATACAACCTTTTGTCTAGAAATGTTTTCTGCATGAGTTTAATGGAGTGACAAATATCAGATTTTGATACCTGTAATTTTGAACAGATAGTTGCAGCAATACAGAGGATTCTATATGTTGCTGATGATAGTCTAGCTGTAATTGCTAAGGCACAAGCAATAATATACAAGTCATCCAATCCATCCGATGAAAATGATGAGAACAAGTCAAGGAGAGAGATTAAAAAATGTAAATTAGGAGGGACACCTGAGGTTGAAGATGCTGCGAAGTCTAGTCTTTCCCCTAGACAGCGAAGGAACTCATGTGAAGAGTCTAACACTGTAGATATATACTAGATTACTTCACCTTTGAAGATGCGTTAATCGGATGATAAAATAATTTCTTCTCTTATTCAATATCTGGAGGAATCCTATCAGCACTAGTATGATCTATGCAGAGAGACCTCTTGTTTCACTGATTGGAGCAGGGCTGCAAGGAATGGGAAAAATTGTGCTCTGAACAAACAGTTTGCCATGAGCAAATATTCTCTTTTAATTGTTCTAGTGCAATTGTATTAATTGATGAGATTATTAGTATGATGACATGCCAATGCCAAATGGTTAACATGCTTTTGGGATACCTTCCTGATGGTACCCTGTTATGGTCATTTTTAGATGGACACCTTCAGTCTTTTCAATGTTGCTTCTAGTTGGGTGTACCCTGTTATGGTTAGTTTTAGATGACTGAGAGATTAGGTGTGAATGTCCTCACTCTTGTTTTTCAGGTTTCTTGACAGAGCAGGGCATGTTTTCCAGCAGGCCCTTTCAGGTTTCTTGACAGAGCAGTGCGTTTCTTCCAATTCCAAGCACTTTTTGAAATGTAATGGGTGTGGAATGGCAGGTTTCAGGAGGCAATTTGCCAATTACTTAACAAGGTTGCATCTTCTGCCCTGCAAAGAAGATGGTATGCTTTAACAAACTGAAAAGGTCTTCCTGGAATAGAATGAGAAAATGAAATGAAGCTTATAGGCCACTCTTGTATATTCTTTGTTGTTGGTATCATGGCAAGTGAAATTAATTTTGTGATTGATTGTAGGCTTGGAAGAGGAGCTATGTTTGACTTTAGATAATAAGGCTATACAAGAATATGTACAGGTGGAGAGAAATTCATTGTAGTTTTGGGCTGTGACTGGGTACAAGTGTTTTCAGATGCACATTTTGAATACCAGGAAGAGTAGATAATTCTTCGGAAGGTCTTTTTAATATTTTGTCTTGGGTTTTATTACTTTAATGCCACAATAGTCCATCTAAATGTCTTTCATTGTATATATTACATCTTCCAATTTCAGATCAATTGTTTTTGAATACTTCATTTATTTTTCCTGCTTGCAGCAGCACTCTTCAACTTGCTATGATGACTCCACTATCCAGGTACTAGTCTTGGATCACGTTTTGCTGTGATCCCAATTTTTTAACAGACAACTGGATGGATTCTAGGGTTCTCATATATATATGATCAAGAACAATCTTTATATGATAAGAAATATGAAGAATCATCTTATCAAATATCTAGATCTTCCATTTTAATGGAGGATATCTCCTATGTTTTTCATCAGTTAAACATGGTGCAGGGCCTAATGTTTTTAATTGTTTAATGGATATGCCCATTCTGGTCTAATGATTTGTCTTGTATTTTATATGTTTTAGCAAAATGATTATGTAACTTTCTGATATCACATTGTTTCTTCGTTAAGTACAAGAACAAATCATTTCCTATTGCGAGAGGGGTCATGTAAGCATCTCGCCCACCTCTTTATTTGTGCTACAAGTACATATATACAAAATACCAGGTTTGTTCATGTACTGAATTTCCCTTGAGGACTATTTGAATCTCGTCTACTATTGTTGCTTAATTTTGGACCCTTTGAGCAATTGTTCATTTTTTCACCACAAAGTCTCATCAATGGATTACTGATTCCTCTGCAATTCTTCATAGAAACTTGTTGATTTGTCTTTGTTGACAGAGAACCTATGACTACCTTGCCAAAAGACTAAAAAAACCATCTAAGAGATTCTGGAAGTGATGCATACAGGTTTGGAGATGGAAAAGATGGTTCAATTGCAGCATTGACTCTGACACATGCCACTCAGAATAATGCAAATCCTTTGCTCCAAGGAGCTTATGTAATTGCGATTCAGGTCATCTTGTTAGAAGTGTTCCTATAGAAAAACATCTCTGGTTTTTGCTGTTTATTTAAATTCTATTGAAACTGCTTGGCTTTTAGCATTACATCTAACCATTTTAATCATAAACCTTTTGTCAGACATATTATT